>JBBBDQ010001382.1:4315000-4363865 GCA_037127315.1 Ascarosepion bandense | reverse complement strand
GTTTCAGAAAATTAATTTATCTTTCAGATAAATTAATAAAAATTGTTATGTCATGTTGATAACATTAGGTAACAATAGGAAACGCTTAGATTTTAAACAAATTTTGGAGGTTTAGATACTTTACAGAAGTTTAAAAACTTTGAAAATTACGTTGAAAAACTATGCGAAATCAGCTAGAATGTGATACTTTTTGAGGTATATTTTGAAATTTTCAGAGTCTGAGAAAATTAATTCATCCTTAGGATAAATTAATCAAAATATGTGACACATGTTGAAACCACTTGGTATGAATAGAAAACACTTAGATATTAAAAAAATTTTAGGGTCTTCAATATTTTCTGGGAGTTTGAAAATCTCGAAAATGCAATAGATTTATTACGTAAATTTTGAAAATTTCAAATTTTCAGAAAATTAATTTATCTTTCATATAATTTTATAAAAATTGTTATATCATTTTGATAACATTAGGTAACAATAGGAAACGCTTAGATTTTAAAAAGATTTTGGAGGTTTCGATACTTTACAGAAGTTTAAAACTTTGAAACTTATGTTGAAAAACTATGCGAAATCAGCTAAGAAGTGATACTTTTTGAGGTATATTTTGAAATTTTCAGAGTCTCAGAAAATTAATTCATCCTTAGGATAAATTAATGAAAATAGGTGAAACATGTTGAAATCAGTGGGTATGAATAGAAAACACATAGATATTAAAAAAATATTAGGGTCTTCAATATTTTCTGGGAGTTTGAAAATCTTGAAAATGCGATAGATTTATTACGTAAATTTTGAAAATTTCAAAGTTTCAGAAAATTAATTTATCTTTCAGATAAATTAATAAAAATTGTTATATCATGTTGATAACATTAGGTAACAATAGGAAACGCTTAGATTTTTAAAAAATTTTGGAGGTTTCGATACTTTACAGAAGTTTAAAAACTTTGAAAATTACGTTGAAAAACTATGCGAAATCAGCTAAAAAGTGATACTTTTTGAGGTATATTTTGAAATTTTCAGAATCTCAGAAAATTAATTCATCCTTAGGATAAATTGATTAAAATATGTGAAACATGTTGAAACCATTTGGTATGAATAGAAAACACTTAGGTATTAAAAAAAGTTTAGGGTCTTCAATATTTTCTGGGAGTTTGAATATCTCGAAAATGCAATAGATTTATTACGTAAATTTTGAAAATTTCAAACTTTCAGAAAATTAATTTATCTGTCAGATAAATTAATAAAAATTATTATATCATGTTTATAACATTAGGTAACAATAGGAAACGCTTAGATTTTAAAAAATTTTGGAGGTTTCGATACTTTACAGAAGTTTCAAAACTTTGAAAATTACGTTGAAAAACTGGGCGTAACCAGCTAAAATGTGATACGTTTTTAGGTATATATTGAAACATTCAGATTCTCAGAAAATTAATTCATCCTTAGGATAAATTAATGAAAATAGGTGAAACATGTTGAAACCTCTTGGTATGAATAGAAAACACTTAGATATTAAAAAAATTTTAGGGTCTTCAATATTTTCTGGGAGATTGAAAATCTCGAAAATGCAATAGATTTATTACGTAAATTTTGAAAATTTCAAAGTTTCAGAAAATTTATTTATCTTTCAGATAAATTAATAAATATTGTTATATCATGTTGATAACATTAGGTAACAATAGGAAACGCTTAGATTATTAAAAAGTTTTGGAGGTTTCGATACTTTACAGAAGTTTAAAAACTTTGAAAATTACGTTGAAAAACTATGCGAAATCAGCTAAAAAGTGATACTTTTTGAGGTATATTTTGAAATTTTCAGATTCTCAGAAAATTAATTCATCCTTAGGATAAATTAATGAAAATAGGTGAAACATGTTGAAACCACTTGGTATGAATAGAAAACACTTAGATATTAAAAAACTTTTAGGTTCTTCAATATTTTCTAGGAGTTTGAATATCTCGAAAATGCAATAGATTTATTACGTAAACTTTGAAAATTTCAAACGTTCAGAAAATTAATTTATCTTTCAGATAAATTAATAAATATTATTATATCATGTTGATAACATTAGGTAACAATAGGAAACGCTTAGATTTTAAAAACATTTTAGAGGTTTCGATACTTTACAGAAGTTTAAATCTTTGAAAATTACGTTGAAAAACTATGCGAAATCAGCTAAAATTGATACTTTTTGAGGTATATTTTGAAATTTTCAGAGTCTCAGAAAATTACTTCATCCTTAGGATGAATTAATGAAAATAGGTGAAACATGTTGAAACCACTTGGTATGAATAGAAAACACTTAGATATTAAAAAAATTTTAGGGTCTTCAATATTTTCTGGGAGTTTGAATATCTCGAAAATTCAATAGATTTATTACGTAAATTTTGAAAATTTCAAACTTTCAGAAATTTAATTTATCTTTCAGATAAATTAATAAAAATTATTATATCATGTTGATAACATTAGGTAACAACAGGAAACCCTTAGATTATACAAAATTTTGGAGGTTTCGATATTTTACAGAAGTTTCAAACTTTGAAAATTACGTTGAAAAACTATGCGAAATCAGCTAAAATGTGATACTTTTTGAGGTATATTTTGAAATTTTCAGAGTCTCAGAAAATTAATTCATCCTTAGGATAAATTAATGAAAATAGGTGAAACATGTTGAAACCACTTGGTATGAATAGAAAACACTTAGATATTAAAAAAAGTTTAGGGTCTTCAATATTTTTTGGGAGTTTGAATATCTCGAAAATGCAATAGATTTATTACGTAAATTTTGAAAATTTCAAACGTTCAGAAAATAATTTATCTCTCAGATAAATTAATAAAAATTGTTATATCATGTTGATAACATTAGGTAACAATAGGAAACGCTTAGATTTTTAAAAAATTTTGGAGGTTTCGATACTTTACAGAAGTTTCAAAACTTTGAAAATTACGTTGAAAAACTAGGCGAAACCAGCTAAAAAGTGATACTTTTTTAGGTATATTTTGAAACTTCCAGATTCTCAGAAAATTAATTCATCCATAGGATAAATTAATGAAAATAGGTGAAACATGTTGAAACCACTTGGTATGAATAGAAAACACTTAGATATTAAAAAATTCTAGGGTCTTTAATATTTTCTGGGAGTTTGTATATCTCGAAAATGCAATAGATTTCTTACGTATATTTTGAAAAATCAAACTTTCAGAAAATTAATTTATCTTTCAGATAAATTAATAAAAATTATTATATCATGTTGATAACATTCGGTAACAATAGGAAACGCTTTGATTTTCAAAAAATTTTGGAGGTTTCGATACTTTACAGAAGTTTAAAAACTTTGATAATTACGTTGAAAAACTATGCGAAATCAGCTAAAAAGTTATGCTTTTTGAGGTATATTTTGAAATTTTCAGAGTCTCAGAAAATTAATTCATCCTTAGGATAAATTAATGAAAATAGGTGAAACATGTTGAAACCACTTGGTATGAATAGAAAACACTTAAGTATTAAAAAATGTTTAGGGTCTTCAGTATTTTCTGGGACTCTGAATATCTCGAAAATGCAATAGATTTATTACGTAAATTTTGAAACATTCAAACTTTAAGAAAATTAATTTATCTGTCAGATAAATTAATAAAAATTATTATATCATGTTGATAACATTAGGTAACAATAGGAAACGCTTAGATTTTAAAAATATTTTGGAGGTTTCGATACTTTACAGAAGTTGAAAAACTTTGAACATTACGTTGAAAAACTAGGCGAAACCAGCTAAAAAGTGATACTATTTGAGCTATATTTTGAAACATTCAGAGTCTCAGAAAATTAATTCATCCTCAGGATAAATTAATGAAAATAGTTGAAACATGTTGAAACCGCTTGGTATGAATAGAAAACACTTAGATATTAAAAATTTTTAGGGTCTTTAATATTTTCTGGGAGTTTGAATATCTCGAAAATGCAATAGATATATTACATGAATTTTGAAAAAATTTCAAACTTTCAGAAAATTAATTTATCTGTCAGGTAAATTAATAAAACTTATTATATCATGTTGATAACATTAGGTAACAATAGGAAACGCTTAGATTTTAAAAACATTTTGGAGGTTTCGATACTTTACAGAAGTTTAAAAACTTTGAAAATTACGTTGAAAAACTATGCGAAATCAGCTAAAAAGTGATACTATTTGAGGTATATTTTGAAACATTCAGAGTCTCAGAAAATTAATTCATCCTCAGGATAAATTAATGAAAATAGGTGAAACATGTTGAAACCACTTGGTATGAATAGAAAACACTTAGATATTAAAAAGATTTTAGGGTCTTCAATATTTTCTGGGAGTTTGAAAATCTCGAAAATGCAATAGATTTATTACGTAAATTTTGAAAATTTCAAAGTTTCAGAAAATTTATTTATCTTTCAGATAAATTAATAAAAATTGTTATATCATGTTGATAACATTAAGTAACAATAGGAAACGCTTAGATTTTTAAAAAATTTTGGAGGTTTCGATACTTTACAGAAGTTTAAAAACTTTGAAAATTACGTTGAAAAACTATGCGAAATCAGCTAAAAAGTGATACTTTTTAATGTATATTTTGAAATTTTCAGAGTCTCAGAAAATTAATTCATCCTTAGGATAAATTAATGAAAATAGGTGAAACATGTTGAAACCACTTGGTATGAATAGTAAACACTTAGATATTAAAAAACTTTTAGGTTCTTCAATATTTTCTAGGAGTTTGAATATCTCGAAAATGCAATAGTTTTATTACGTAAATTTTGAAACTTTCAAACGTTCAGAAAATTAATTTATCTTTCAGATAAATTAATAAAAATTATTATATCATGTTGATAAAATTAGGTAACAATAGGAAACGCTTAGATTTTAAAAACATTTTGGAGGTTTCGATACTTTACAGAAGGTTAAAACTTTGAAAATTACGTTGAAAAACAATGCGAAATCAGCTAAAAAGTGATACTTTTTTAGGCATATTTTGAAATTTTCAGAGTCTCAGAAAATTAATTCATCCTTAGGATGAATTAATGAAAATAGGTGAAACATGTTGAAACCACTTGGTATGAATAGAAAACACTTAGATATTAAAAAAAGTTTAGGGTCTTCAATATTTTCTGGGAGTTTGAATATCTCGAAAATGCAATAGATTTCTTACGTAAATTTTGAAAATTTCAAACGTTCAGAAAATAATTTATCTGTCAGTTAAATTAATAAAATTGTTATATCATGTTGATAACATTAGGTAACAATAGGAAACGCTTAGATTTTAAAAAGATTTTGGAGGTTTCGATACTTTACTGAAGTTTCAAAACTATTAAAATTACGTTGAAAAACTAGGCGAAACCAGCTAAAAAGTGATACTTTTTTAGGTATATTTTGAAACTTCCAGATTCTCAGAAAATTAATTCATCTTTAGGATGAATTAATGAATATAGGTGAAACATGTTGAAACCACTTGGTATGAATAGAAAACACTTAGGTATTAAAAAAATTTAGGGTCTTCAGTATTTTCTGGGAGTTTGAATATCTCGAAAATGCAACAGATTTATTCCATAAATTTTGAAACTTTCAAACTTTCAGAAAATTAATTTATCTGTCAGATAAATTAATAAAAATTATTATATCATGTTGATAACATTAGGTAACCATAGGAAACGCTTAGATTTTAAAAAAATTTTGGAGGTTTCGATACTTTACAGAAGTTTAAAAACTTTGATAATTACGTTGAAAAACTATGCGAAATCAGCTAAAAAGTGATACTTTTTGAGGTATATTTTGAAATTTTCAGAGTCTCAGAAAATTAATTCATCCTTAGGATAAATTAATGAAAATAGGTGAAACATGTTGAAACCACTTGGTATGAATAGAAAACACTTAGATATTAAAAAAAGTTTAGGGTCTTCAATATTCTCTGGGAGTTTGAATATCTCGAAAATGCAATAGATTTATTACGTAAATTTTGAAAATTTCAAACTTTCAGAAAATTAATTTATCTGTCAGATAATTTTATAAAAATTGTTATATCATTTTGATAACATTAGGTAACAATAGGAAACGCTTAGATTTTAAAAAGATTTTGGAGGTTTCGATACTTTACAGAAGTTTAAATCTTTGAAAATTACGTTGAAAAACTATGCGAAATCAGCTCAAAAGTGATACTTTTTGAGGTATATTTTGAAATTTTCAGAGTCTCAGAAAATTAATTCATCCTTAGGATAAATTAATGAAAATAGGTGAAACATGTTGAAATCAGTGGGTATGAATAGAAAACACATAGATATTAAAAAAATATTAGGGTCTTCAATATTTTCTGGGAGTTTGAAAATCTTGAAAATGCGATAGTTTTATTACGTAAATTTTGAAAATTTCAAAGTTTCAGAAAATTAATTTATCTTTCAGATAAATTAATAAAAATTGTTATATCATGTTGATAACATTAGGTAACAATAGGAAACGCTTAGATTTTAAAAAAATTTTGGAGGTTTCGATACTTTACAGAAGTTTAAAAACTTTGAAAATTACGTTGAAAAACTATGCGAAATCAGCTAAAAAGTGATACTTTTTGAGGTATATTTTGAAATTTTCAGAGTCTCAGAAAATTAATTCATCCTTAGGATAAATTAATGAAAATAGGTGAAACATGTTGAAACCACTTGGTATGAATAGAAAACACTTAGATATTAAAAAAAGTTTAGGGTCTTCAATATTCTCTGGGAGTTTGAATATCTCGAAAATGCAATAGATTTATTACGTAAATTTTGAAAATTTCAAACTTTCAGAAAATTAATTTATCTGTCAGATAATTTTATAAAAATTGTTATATCATTTTGATAACATTAGGTAACAATAGGAAACGCTTAGATTTTAAAAAGATTTTGGAGGTTTCGATACTTTACAGAAGTTTAAATCTTTGAAAATTACGTTGAAAAACTATGCGAAATCAGCTCAAAAGTGATACTTTTTGAGGTATATTTTGAAATTTTCAGAGTCTCAGAAAATTAATTCATCCTTAGGATAAATTAATGAAAATAGGTGAAACATGTTGAAATCAGTGGGTATGAATAGAAAACACATAGATATTAAAAAAATATTAGGGTCTTCAATATTTTCTGGGAGTTTGAAAATCTTGAAAATGCGATAGTTTTATTACGTAAATTTTGAAAATTTCAAAGTTTCAGAAAATTAATTTATCTTTCAGATAAATTAATAAAAATTGTTATATCATGTTGATAACATTAGGTAACAATAGGAAACGCTTAGATTTTACAAAAATTTTGGAGGTTTCGATACTTTACAGAAGTTTAAAAACTTTGAAAATTACGTTGAAAAACTATGCGAAATCAGCTAAAAAGTGATACTTTTTGAGGTATATTTTGAAATTTTCAGAGTCTCAGAAAATTAATTCATCCTCAGGATAAATTAATGAAAATAGGTGAAACATGTTGAAACCACTTGGTATGAATAGAAAACACTTAGATATTAAAAAAAGTTTAGGGTCTTCAATATTCTCTGGGAGTTTGAATATCTCGAAAATGCAATAGATTTATTACGTAAATTTTGAAAATTTCAAAGTTTCAGAAAATTAATTTATCTGTCAGATAAATCTATAAAAATTATTATATCATGTTTATAACATTAGGTAACAATAGGAAACGCTTAGATTTTCAAAAAATTTTGGAGGTTTCGATACTTTACAGAAGTTTAAAAACTTTGAAAATTACGTTGAAAAACTGGGCGGAAACCAGCTAAAAAGTGATACATTTTAGGTATATTTTGAAACATTCAGATTCTCAGAAAATTAATTCATCCTTAGGATAAATTAATGAAAATAGGTGAAACATGTTGAAACCACTTGGTATGAATAGAAAACACTTAGATATTAAAAATTTTTAGGGTCTTTAATATTTTCTGGGAGTTTGAATATCTCGAAAATGCAATAGATATATTACATAAATTTTGAAAATTTCAAACTTTCAGAAAATTAATTTATCTTTCAGATAAATTAATAAAAATTATTATGTCATGTTGATAACATTAGGTAACAATAGGAAACGCTTAGATTTTAAACAAATTTTGGAGGTTTCGATACTTTACAGAAGTTTAAAAACTTTGAAAATTACGTTGAAAAACTATGCGAAATCAGCTAGAATGTGATACTTTTTGAGGTATATTTTGGAAATTTTCAGAGTCTGAGAAAATTAATTCATCCTTAGGATAAATTAATCAAAATAGGTGACACATGTTGAAACCACTTGGTATGAATAGAAAACACTTAGATATTAAAAAAATTTTAGGGTCTTCAATATTTTCTGGGAGTTTGAAAATATCTCGAAAATGCAATAGATTTATTACGTAAATTTTGAAAATTTCAAAGTTTCAGAAAATTAATTTATCTTTCATATAATTTTATAAAAATTGTTATATCATTTTGATAACATTAGGTAACAATAGGAAACGCTTAGATTTTAAAAAGATTTTGGAGGTTTCGATACTTTACAGAAGTTTAAAACTTTGAAACTTACGTTGAAAAACTATGCGAAATCAGCTAAAAAGTGATACTTTTTGAGGTATATTTTGAAATTTTCAGAGTCTCAGAAAATTAATTCATCCTTAGGATAAATTAATGAAAATAGGTGAAACATGTTGAAATCAGTGGGTATGAATAGAAAACACATAGATATTAAAAAAATATTAGGGTCTTCAATATTTTCTGGGAGTTTGAAAATCTTGAAAATGCGATAGATTTATTACGTAAATTTTGAAAATTTCAAAGTTTCAGAAAATTAATTTATCTTTCAGATAAATTAATAAAAATTGTTATATCATGTTGATAACATTAGGTAACAATAGGAAACGCTTAGATTTTTAAAAAATTTTGGAGGTTTCGATACTTTACAGAAGTTTAAAAACTTTGAAAATTACGTTGAAAAACTATGCGAAATCAGCTAAAAAGTGATACTTTTTGAGGAATATTTTGAAATTTTCAGAGTCTCAGAAAATTAATTCATCCTTAGGATAAATTGATTAAAATATGTGAAACATGTTGAAACCATTTGGTATGAATAGAAAACACTTAGGTATTAAAAAAAGTTTAGGGTCTTCAATATTTTCTGGGAGTTTGAATATCTCGAAAATGCAATAGATTTATTACGTAAATTTTGAAAATTTCAAACTTTCAGAAAATTAATTTATCTGTCAGATAAATTAATAAAAATTATTATATCATGTTTATAACATTAGGTAACAATAGGAAACGCTTAGATTTTAAAAAATTTTGGAGGTTTCGATACTTTACAGAAGTTTCAAAACTTTGAAAATTACGTTGAAAAACTGGGCGTAACCAGCTAAAATGTGATACGTTTTTAGGTATATATTGAAACATTCAGATTCTCAGAAAATTAATTCATCCTTAGGATAAATTAATGAAAATAGGTGAAACATGTTGAAACCTCTTGGTATGAATAGAAAACACTTAGATATTAAAAAAATTTTAGGGTCTTCAATATTTTCTGGGAGATTGAAAATCTCGAAAATGCAATAGATTTATTACGTAAATTTTGAAAATTTCAAAGTTTCAGAAAATTTATTTATCTTTCAGATAAATTAATAAATATTGTTATATCATGTTGGTAACATTAGGTAACAATAGGAAACGCTTAGATTATTAAAAAGTTTTGGAGGTTTCGATACTTTACAGAAGTTTAAAAACTTTGAAAATTACGTTGAAAAACTATGCGAAATCAGCTAAAAAGTGATACTTTTTGAGGTATATTTTGAAATTTTCAGATTCTCAGAAAATTAATTCATCCTTAGGATAAATTAATGAAAATAAGTGAAACATGTTGAAACCACTTGGTATGAATAGAGAACACTTAGATATTAAAAAACTTTTAGGTTCTTCAATATTTTCTAGGAGTTTGAATATCTCGAAAATGCAATAGATTTATTACGTAAACTTTGAAAATTTCAAACGTTCAGAAAATTAATTTATCTTTCAGATAAATTAATAAATATTATTATATCATGTTGATAACATTAGGTAACAATAGGAAACGCTTAGATTTTAAAAACATTTTGGAGGTTTCGATACTTTACAGAAGTTTAAATCTTTGAAAATTACGTTGAAAAACTATGCGAAATCAGCTAAAATTGATACTTTTTTAGGTATATTTTGAAATTTTCAGAGTCTCAGAAAATTACTTCATCCTTAGGATGAATTAATGAAAATAGGTGAAACATGTTGAAACCACTTGGTATGAATAGAAAACACTTAGATATTAAAAAAATTTTAGGGTCTTCAATATTTTCTGGGAGTTTGAATATCTCGAAAATGCAGTAGATTTATTACGTAAATTTTGAAAATTTCAAACTTTCAGAAATTTAATTTATCTTTCAGATAAATTAATAAAAATTATTATATCATGTTGATAACATTAGGTAACAACAGGAAACCCTTAGATTATACAAAATTTTGGAGGTTTCGATATTTTACAGAAGTTTCAAACTTTGAAAATTACGTTGAAAAACTATGCGAAATCAGCTAAAATGTGATACTTTTTGAGGTATATTTTGAAATTTTCAGAGTCTCAGAAAATTAATTCATCCTTAGGATAAATTAATGAAAATAGGTGAAACATGTTGAAACCACTTGGTATGAATAGAAAACACTTAGTTATTAAAAAAAGTTTAGGGTCTTCAATATTTTTTGGGAGTTTGAATATCTCGAAAATGCAATAGATTTATTACGTAAATTTTGAAAATTTCAAACGTTCAGAAAATAATTTATCTTTCAGATAAATTAATAAAAATTATTATATCATGTTGATAACATTAGGTAACAACAGGAAACCCTTAGATTATACAAAATTTTGGAGGTTTCGATATTTTACAGAAGTTTCAAACTTTGAAAATTACGTTGAAAAACTATGCGAAATCAGCTAAAATGTGATACTTTTTGAGGTATATTTTGAAATTTTCAGAGTCTCAGAAAATTAATTCATCCTTAGGATAAATTAATGAAAATAGGTGAAACATGTTGAAACCACTTGGTATGAATAGAAAACACTTAGTTATTAAAAAAAGTTTAGGGTCTTCAATATTTTTTGGGAGTTTGTATATCTCGAAAATGCAATAGATTTCTTACGTATATTTTGAAAAATCAAACTTTCAGAAAATTAATTTATCTTTCAGATAAATTAATAAAAATTATTATATCATGTTGATAACATTCGGTAACAATAGGAAACGCTTTGATTTTCAAAAAATTTTGGAGGTTTCGATACTTTACAGAAGTTAAAAACTTTGATAATTACGTTGAAAAACTATGCGAAATCAGCTAAAAAGTTATACTTTTTGAGGTATATTTTGAAATTTTCAGAGTCTCAGAAAATTAATTCATCCTTAGGATAAATTAATGAAAATAGGTGAAACATGTTGAAACCACTTGGTATGAATAGAAAACACTTAAGTATTAAAAAATGTTTAGGGTCTTCAGTATTTTCTGGGACTCTGAATATCTCGAAAATGCAATAGATTTATTACGTAAATTTTGAAACATTCAAACTTTCAGAAAATTAATTTATCTGTCAGATAAATTAATAAAAATTATTATATCATGTTGATAACATTAGGTAACAATAGGAAACGCTTAGATTTTAAAAATATTTTGGAGGTTTCGATACTTTACAGAAGTTGAAAAACTTTGAACATTACGTTGAAAAACTAGGCGAAACCAGCTAAAAAGTGATACTATTTGAGCTATATTTTGAAACATTCAGAGTCTCAGAAAATTAATTCATCCTCAGGATAAATTAATGAAAATAGTTGAAACATGTTGAAACCGCTTGGTATGAATAGAAAACACTTAGATATTAAAAATTTTTAGGGTCTTTAATATTTTCTGGGAGTTTGAATATCTCGAAAATGCAATAGATATATTACATGAATTTTGAAAAAATTTCAAACTTTCAGAAAATTAATTTATCTTTCAGATAAATTAATAAAAATTGTTATATCATGTTGATAACATTAGGTAACAATAGGAAACGCTTAGATTTTAAAAAAATTTTGGAGGTTTCGATATTTACTGAAGTTTAAAAACTTTGAAAATTACGTTGAAAAATATGCCAAATCAGCTAAAAAGTGATACTTTTTTAGGTATATTTTGAAATTTTCAGAGTCTCAGAAAATTAATTCATCCTTAGGATAAATTAATGAAAATAGGTGAAACATTTTGAAACCACTTGGTATGAATAGAAAACACTTAGGTATTAAAAAATGTTTAGGGTCTTCAGTATTTTCTGGGAGTTTGAATATCTCGAAAATGCAATAGATTTATTACGTAAATTTTGAAACATTCAAACTTTCAGAAAATTAATTTATCTGTCAGGTAAATTAATAAAACTTATTATATCATGTTGATAACATTAGGTAACAATAGGAAACGCTTAGATTTTAAAAACATTTCGGAGGTTTCGATACTTTACAGAAGTTTAAAAACTTTGAAAATTACGTTGAAAAACTATGCGAAATCAGCTAAAAAGTGATACTATTTGAGGTATATTTTGAAACATTCAGAGTCTCAGAAAATTAATTCATCCTCAGGATAAATTAATGAAAATAGGTGAAACATGTTGAAACCGCTTGGTATGAATTGAAAACACTTAGATAGTAAAAATTTTTAGGGTTTTCAATATTTTCTGGGAGTTTGAATATCTCGAAAATGCAATAGATTTATTACGTAAATTTTGAAAATTTCAAACCTTCAGAAAATTAATTTATCTTTCAGATAAATTAATAAAAATTATTATATCATGTTGATAACATTAGGTAACAATAGGAAACGCTTAGATTTTAAAAAAATTTTGGAGGTTTCGATACTTTACAGAAGTTTAAAAACTTTGAAAATTACGTTGAAAAACTATGCGAAATCAGCTAAAAAGTGATACTTTTTGAGGTATATTTTGAAATATTCAGAGTCTCAGAAAATTAATTCATCCTTAGGATAAATTAATGAAAATAGCTGAAACATGTTGAAACCACTTGGTATGAATAGAAAACACTTAGATATAAAAAAATTTTAGGGTCTTCAATAATTTCTGGGAGTTTGAATATCTCGAAAATGCAATAGATTTATTACGTAAATTTTGAAAATTTCAAACTTTCAGAAAATTAATTTATCTGTCACATAGATTAACAAAAATTATTATATCATGTTTATAACATTAGGTAACAATAGGAAACGCTTAGATTTTCAAAAAATTTTGGAGGTTTCGATACTTTACAGAAGTTTCAAAACTTTGAAAATTACGTTGAAAAACTAGACGAAACCAGCTAAAAAGTGATACTTTTTTAGGTATATTTTGAAACTTTCAGATTCTCAGAAAATTAATTCATCCTTAGGATAAATTAATGAAAATAGGTGAAACATGTTGAAACCACTTGTTATGAATAGAAAACACTTAGATATTAAAAAAGTTTTAGGGTCTTTAATATTTTCTATTTGTTTGAATATCTCGAAAATGCAATAGATTTATTACGTAAATTTTGAAAATTTCAAACTTTCAGAAAATTAATTTATCTTTCAGATAAATTAATAAAAATTATTATATCATGTTGATAACTTTAGGTAAAAATAGGAAATGCTTAGATTTTAAAAACATTTTGGAGGTTTCGATACTTTACAGAAGTTTAAAAACTTTGAAAATTACGTTGAAAAACTATGCGAAATCAGCTAAAAAGTGATACTTTTTGGAGGTATATTTTGAAATTTTCAGAGTCTCAGAAAATTAATTCATCCTTAGGAAAATTTAATGAAAATAGGTGAAACATGTTGAAACCACTTGGTAGGAATAGAAAACACTTAGATATTAAAAAAAGTTTAGGGTCTTCAATAATTTCTGGGAGTTTGAATATCTCGAAAATGCAATAGATTTATTACGTAAATTTTGAAAATTTCAAACGTTCAGAAAATTAATTTATCTGTCAGATAGATTAATAAAAATTATTATATCATGTTTATAACATTAGGTAACAATATGAAACGCTTAGATTTTCAAAAAATTTTGTAGGTTTCGATACTTTACAGAAGTTTCAAAACTTTGAAAATTACGTTGAAAAACTAGACGAAACCAGCTAAAAAGTGATACTTTTTTAGGTATATTTTGAAACTTTCAGATTCTCAGAAAATTAATTCATCCTTAGGATAAATTAATGAAAATAGGTGAAACATGTTGAAACCACTTGTTATGAATAGAAAACACTTAGATATTAAAAAAGTTTTAGGGTCTTTAATATTTTCTGTTTGTTTGAATATCTCGAAAATGCAATAGATTTATTACGTAAATTTTGAAAATTTCAAACTTTCAAAAAATTAATTTATCTTTCAGATAAATTAATAAAAATTATTATATCATGTTGATAACATTAGGTAACAATAGGAAACGCTTAGATTTTTAAAAAATTTTGGAGGTTTCGATACTTTACAGAAGTTTAAAAACTTTGATAATTACGTTGAAAAACTATGCGAAATCAGCTAAAAAGTGATTCTTTTTGAGGTATATTTTGAAATTTTCAGAGTCTCAGAAAATTAATTCATCCTAAGGATAAATTCATGAAAATAGTTGAAACATGTTGAAACCACTTGGTATGAATAGAAAACACTTAGATATTAAAAAACTTTTAGGTTCTTCAATATTTTCTGGGAGTTTGAATATCTCGAAAATGCAATAGATTTATTACGTAAATTTTGAAAATTTCAAACGTTCAGAAAATTAATTTATCTTTCAGATAAATTAATAAAAATTATTATATCATGTTGATAACATTAGGTAACAATAGGAAACGCTTAGATTTTAAAAACATTTTGGAGGTTTCGATACTTTACAGAAGTTTAAAAACTTTGAAAATTACGTTGAAAAACTATGCGAAATCAGCTAAAAAGTGATACTTTTTTAGGTATATTTTGAAATTTTCAGAGTCTCAGAAAATTAATTCATCCTTAGGATAAATTAATGAAAATAGGTGAAACATGTTGAAACCACTTTTTATGAATAGAAAACACTTAGATATTAAAAAAAGTTTAGGGTCTTCAGTATTTTCTGGGAGTTTGAATATCTCGAAAATGCAATAGATTTATTACGTAAATTTTGAAAATTTCAAACTTTCAGAAAATTAATTTATCTTTCAGATAAATTAATAAAAATTATTATATCATGTTGATAACATTAGGTAACAATAGGAAACGCTTAGATTTTAAAAAAATTTTGGAGGTTTCGATACTTTACAGAAGTTTCAAAATTTTGAAAATTACGTTGAAAAACTAGGCGAAACCAGCTAAAAAGTGATACTATTTGAGGTATATTTTGAAACATTCAGAGTCTCAGAAAATTAATTCATCCTTAGGATAAATTAATGAAAATAGGGGAAACATGTTGAAACCGCTTGGTATGAATAGAAAACACTTAGATATTAAAAATTTTTAGGGTCTTTAATATTTTCTGGGAGTTTGAATATCTCGAAAATGCAATAGATATATTACATAAATTTTAAAAATTTCAAACTTTCAGAAAATTAATTTATCTTTCAGATAAATTAATAAAAATTATTATATCATGTTGATAATATTAGGTAACAATAGGAAACGCTTAGATTTTTAAAAAATTTTGGAGGTT
The DNA here is from genome assembly GCA_037127315.1 of Ascarosepion bandense. Classification (NCBI taxonomy): domain Eukaryota; kingdom Metazoa; phylum Mollusca; class Cephalopoda; order Sepiida; family Sepiidae; genus Ascarosepion; species Ascarosepion bandense. The sequence goes on along the minus strand of JBBBDQ010001382.1, from coordinate 4,348,179 downwards.
TCGATACTTTACCGAAGTTTAAAAACTTTGAATATTGCATTGAAAAACTATGCGAAATCAGCTAAAAAGTGATACTTTTTGAGGTATATTTTGAAATATTCAGAGTCTCAGAAAATTAATTCATCCTTAGGATAAATTAATGAAAATAGGTGAAACATGTTGAAACCACTTGGTATGAATAGTAAACACTTAGATATTAAAAAAGTTTTAGGGTTTTAATATTTTCGGGGAGTTTGAATATCTCGAAAATGCAATAGATATATTACGTAAATTTTGAAAATTTCAAAGTTTCAGAAAATTAATTTATCTTTCAGATAAATTAATAAAAATTATTATATCATGTTGATAACATTAGGTAACAATAGGAAACGCTTAGATTATACAAAATTTTGGAGGTTTCGATACTTTACAGAATTTTAAAAACTTTGAAAATTACGTTGAAAAACTATGCGAAATCAGCTAAAAAGTTATACTTTTTTAGGTATATTTTGAAATTTTCAGAGTCTCAGAAAATTAATTCATCCTTAGTATAAATTAATCAAAATAGGTGAAACATGTTGAAACCACTTGGTATGAATACAAAAAACTTAGATATTAAAAAAATTTTAGAGTCTTCAATATTTTCTGGGAGTTTGAATATCTAGAAAATGCAATAGATTTATTACGTAAATTTTGAAAATTTCAAAGTTTCAGAAAATTAATTTATCTTTCAGATAAATTAATAAAAATTATTATATCATGTTGATAACATTAGGTAACAATAGGAAACGCTTAGATTTTTAAAAAATTTTGGAGTTTTCGATACTTTACAGGAGTTTAAAAACTTTGAAAATTACGTTGAAAAACTATGCGAAATCAGCTAAAAAGTGATACTTTTTGAGGAATATTTTGAAATTTTCAGAGTCTCAGAAAATTAATTCATCCTTAGGATAAATTAATGAAAATAGGTGAAACATGTTGAAAGCAATTGGTATGAATACAAAAAAATTAGATATTAAAAAAATTTTAGGATCTTCAATATTTTCTGGGAGTCTGAATATCTCGAAAATGCTATAGATTTATTACGTAAATTTTGAAAATTTCAAACTTTCAGAAAATTAATTTATCTTTCTGATGAATAAATAAGAATTAATATATCATGTTTATAACATTAGGTAACAATAGGAAACGCTTAGATTTTAAAAAAAATTTTGGAGGTTTCGATACTTTACAGAAGTTTAAAACTTTGAAAATTACGTTGAAAAACTATGCGAAATCAGCTAAAAAGTGATACTTTTTGAGGTATATTTTGAAATTTTCAGAGTCTCAGAAAATTAATTCATCCTTACGATAAATTAATGAAAATAGGTGAAACATGTTGAAACCACTTGGTATGAATAGAAAACACTTAAATATTTAAAAAAAATTTGTGTCTATTTCATTTTCTGGGAGTTTGAATATCTCCAAAATGCAATTGGTTTATTACGTAAAATTTGAAAATTTCAAACTTTCAGAAAATTAATTTATCTTTCAAATACATTAATAAAAAAATATTATAACTTGATGAAAATATTAGGTAACGCTAGGAAACGCTTTGATTTAAAACGTTTTTGGAGTTTTCGATAATTTACAGAAATTTAAAAACATGAACAAATACGTTGAAAAACTATGCGAAATCAGCTAAAAAACGATACTTTTTCAGATATAGTTTGAAATTTTCGGAGTCTCAGAAAATTAATTCATCCTTGGGATAAATTAATGAAAATAAGTGAAACATGTTGAAACCACTTGGTATGAATAGAGAACACTTAGATTTTAAAAAAATTTTAGGTTCTTCAATATTTTCTGTTCTGGTAGTTTTCTGGGAGTTTGAATATTTCCAAAATGCAATAGATTTATTACGTAAAATTTGAAAATTTCAAACTTTCAGAAAATTAATTTATCATTCAGATGAATTAATAAAAATTATTATAACATGATGAAAACATTAGGTAGCAATAGGAAACGGTTAGATTTTTAAACATTTGTGGAAATTTCGATAATTTACAGATTTTTGAAAACTTAAAAGAACGAAGTTGAAAAACTATGCGAAATCAGCTAAAAAGCGATAGTTTTTTTAGGTATATTTTGAAATTTTCAAATTAATGGTATGAATAGAAAACACTTAGATATTAAAAAAAAATTAGTGTCTTCAATATATTCTGGGAGTTTGAATATCTCCAAAATGCAATCGATTCATTACGTAAAATTTGATAATTTCAAACTTTCAGAAAATTACTTTATCTTTCAATTAATTCAATATAAATTATTATAACATGATGAATATCTTAGGTTACATTAGTAAACGCTAAATTTTTCAAAACTTTTTGGAAGTTTCGATACATTACAAAAGGTTAAATCTTTAACAAATTAGTTGAATAACTATGCGAAATTAGTTTCGATACTTTACAGAAGTTTGAAAACGTTACAATTACCTTTACCATATATGCAAAATCAGCTAAAAATCGATACGTTTTGTGGTATATTTTAAAATGTTAAAAGTCTCTGAAAATTAATTCATCCTTACGATAAAAATCAATGAAACACGTTGAAACCACTTGGTATGAATGGAAAACACTTAAATATTACAAACATATAGGGTCTTCTATTTTTCTGGGAGTGTGAATGTCTCCAATATGCAATTGATTTATTACGTAAAATTTTAAAATTTCAATCTTAAGAATATTAATGTAGCTTTCAGAGAAATTAATAAGATTAATATAACATGATTAAACATTAGTTAATAATAGGAAACGCGTAGATTTTAAAAATTTTTTGGAGGTTTCGATACATTACAGAAGTTTAAAATCTTTAAGAAATACGTTGAAAAACTATGCGAAATCAGCTAAAAAGCGATAGTTTTTTTAGGTATATTTTGACATTTTCAGAGTCTCAGAAAATTAATTCATCCTTAGGATAAATTAATGAAAATAAGTGAAACATGTTGAAACCACTTGCTATGAATAGAAAATACTTAGATATTTAAAAAAATTTAGGGTCTTCAATATTTTCTGGGAGTTTGAAAATCTCGAAAATGCAATAGATTTATTACGTAAAATTTGAAAATTTCAAACTTTCAGAAAATTAATTTATCTTTCAGATAAATTAATAAAAATTATTATAACATGATGAGAACATTAGGTAACAATAGAATTTTGGAAGTTTCGATACTCTTTAACAAATACGTTGAATAACTATGCGAAATTAGCTAAAAACCGATTCTTTGTTAGGTATATTTTGAAATATTCACCCTCTCACAAAATTAATTCATCCTTAGGAGAAATTAATGAAAATATGTGAAACATGTTGAAACTACATGGTTTGAATAGAAAACATTTAGATATTAAAAATCTATAGGGTCTTCAACATTTTCTCCGTGTTTGAATATCTCGAAAATGCAATAGATTTATTGCATAAAATTTGAAAATTTGAAAGTTTCAGAAATTTAATTTCTCTTACATATAAGTTGATAAATTTATTATAACATGATGAAACGTTTAAGTAACAATACTAAACGCTAGGATTTTCAAAAATTTTTAGAGTTTTCGATACATTACAGATGTTTAAAAATTTTATTGAATACGTTGAAAATCTTTGCGAAATTAGCTGAAATGCGATACTTTTTTACATATGTTTTGAAATTTTCACAAAAAAATTATATGAAAACATTATGTAACAATAGGAAACGCTTAGATTTTAAAAGTTTTTTAGAGTTTTCGATACTTTACAGAAGTTTAAAAACTTGAACAAATACGTTGAAAAACTATGCGAAATCAGCTATCAAGCGATAGTTTTTGAGGTATATATTGAAATATTCAGAGTCTCAGAAAATTAATTCATCCTTAGGATAAATTAATGAAAACAGGTGAAACATTTTGAAACTCTTGCTTTAAATAGAAAACACTTCGATGTTAAAAAAATTTTTATTGTCTTCAATAGATTTATTTCGTAAAGTTTGAAAATTTCAAACTTTCAGAAAATTAATTTATCTTTCAGATAAATTAATAAAAATTATTATAACATGATGAAAACATTAGGTAACAATAGGAAACGATTAGATCTTAAAACATTTTGGAGGTTTCGATATTTTACAGAAGTTTAGATACTTTGAGAAATACGTTGAAAAACTATGCGAAATTAGCTAAAAACGATAGTTTTTGAGTTATATTTTGAAATTTTCAGAGTTTCAGAAAATTAACTTTTCCTTAAGATAAATTAATGAAAATAAGTGAAACATGTTCAAACCATTTGCTATGTATATAAAACACATAGTTATTATAAAAATGTTTAGGGTCTTCAATATTTTCTGGGAGTTTGAATATCTCCAATATGCAATAGATTCATTAGGTAAAATTTGAAACATTCAAACTTTCAGAAAATTAATTTATCATTCAGATGAATTAATAAAATTATTATAATATGATGAAAACATTAGGTAAAAATAGGAAACGTTTAGATTTTTAAACATTTGTGGAAGTTTCGATATTTTACAGAATTTTGAAAACTTTAAGAAATAAGTTGAAAGACTATGCGAAATCAGTTAAAATCGATACTTTTTGGAGTGTATTTTGAAATTTTCAAAGTCTCAGATAATTAATTCATCCTTAGGATAAATTAATGAAAATGAGTGAAACATGTTGCAACCACTTGCTATGAATAGAAACCTTTTAGATGTTAAAAAAATTTTAGGATCTTCAGTATTTTCTGGAAGTTTCAAAATCTCCAAAACTAATTTGTTTTTCAGATAACTTAATAAAAATTATTATAACATGATGAAAACATTAGTTAACAATATTAAACGCTTAGATTTTAAAACCTTTTTGGAGGTTTCGATATTTAAGATTAAAACGTCACATTTTTATATTTTAAAATAAAAAGTGAAAAAAATTTAAAGATTTTAGATAGCACATTTTAAGATTTTAAGTCGCACATATTCATATATTGAAATAAACATAAATAAAATATAAATGAAAAATTCTGATTATCATATTTTGAAATGAGAAAAGGCAAAATAAGATGTAAAATATCTTATTTTCATAATAAAAAAAAAGACTAAATACGATATACAAATGCACATTTTCAAATTTTCATGAAGACAGAACAGACTAAATAAGATGTAAAAAAGCATATGTTACTATTTTGAAATAAAAAAAGATAAAGTAAGAATTTAAAAAAGCTGATTGTACATCAGCTTTTTTTAAATTCTTACTTTCTCTTTTTTATTTCAAAATAGTAACATATGCTTTTACATCATTTATTTAGATAAAAAAGAGACAAAATAAGATGTAAAAAAGCACCTTTTCATAAATTGGAATAAAATGAGACAAAATAAGCAATTAAAAAAATAATTTTCATATTTTGAAATAAAAAGAAACAAAATCAGATGTAAAAGCATACTTTCATATTTTGATGTAGACAAAACAGACTAAGATGTAAAAAAGCCCTTGTTCATATTTTGAAATAAAAAGAGAAAAAGTAAAAATCTTATTTTCATAATTTGATATAAAAAGAGACAAACTATGATGTAAAAAAGCTAAGTTTTATAATTTGAAATAGAAACAAAATAAGATGTAAAATAATCACATTTTCATATTTTTATATAAAAAGACAAAAAAATATTATATGTAAAAAAGAATTAATAAATAAAAAGAGACGCAATAAGAAAGAAAAAACAGATTTTTATACTCTGAAATAAAGACACATATTATGATGTAAAGAAATGCAGCATGAAGCTTTGAAATGAATAGACCAAAACAACATGTAAAAAATATTTTCATATTTGAAATCCAAAAAAACAAATTAAGATACAAAAAGAGAACATTTTCATATAAAACAAAACAAGATGTAAAAAAAGCAAATTTTCATATTTGGAAATGAAAGAGATAATATAATTTACGAAAAAAGTATATTTTGAATTATATTTTGAAATATAAAGAAACAAAATCAGATGTATATAATGTATATTGTCCTAGTTTGAAATAAAAAGAGAAAAAATAAGGATTAAAAAAGTTATTTTCATATTTTGAATTAAAAAGAGAAAACATAAGATGTAAAAAGACCACATTTTCATATTTTTAAAAAAAGAGATTAAGATGTAAAAAAGCTGATTAAAATATTTTTGAATAAAAAAATATGATGTAAAAAAGCACATGTTCATATTTCGAAATAATAAAAGACAAGGTAAGAATTTAAAAGATCTAATTTTCATATTTTGATATACAAAGAGACAAAATAAGACGTGAAAAATCTAAGTTTCATAATTTGAAACAAAAATAAAATAAGATGCAAAATAATCACATTTTCATATTTTATATAAAAAATGATCAAAAACTATAATATGTATAACAAGATTTTTTTAAATAAAAAGAGACAAAATGAGATGTAGAGAAGTTATCAATGATAAAATCTTATTTTCATATTTTGAAATGAGAAATGACAAAATAAGAAGTAAAAAAATATATTGTCATGATTGAAAAAAAAAGACTAAATATGATGTACAAAATGTGTTTTATTAATCTTTTTTGTTACCTTTTATTTCAAAATATGAAAATCTGCTTTTGTTTGTGTTTTATTTTGTCTCTATTTATTTCAAAATATGAAAATGGGTTGTTATATATATTTTGTCACATTAAAATCTAATAATCTTCTTTACATCTTATTTCGTATCTTTTTATCCAAAATATTGAAAATATTCACGTAACAAGATAAATTATACTTCACGACAGGAAATTTTCAACAAAAGGCAATTAAAACATTACAGTTAACAAAAGAAAAACGTAGTGATCGTAATAACAGAGATAAAACAAAAGGATTTAATATGTCAAAAACTTTGACTACTCCACGCTAGAAAATTTTAGTACTACTAGTACTATTCACAAGCGTAATTTTTACAGAACAGATCGGCACTATGCCAGTTGTTGTAAAAAATATCCATCTTTAAATGCTAAGTAAGTGAGGTGTAAAGAATTAAAATTATTAGATTTGTGTAATAGCCCTAATCATGAAACTTCTCAATATGCGGTTAGTATCGATCTCCCAGTTGATGACTGCGCCTCTGAGATTTCTTTCTGTGTGAAAGCTGGCATTGATGCTTTCATACCTACCAGGAAGTTTCGTCTCAAATCTCATTCCTCCCATGGGTTCTCTCCTGCCTGTTCGGCCTCCATTGTCCACAGGAACCACTACTACTTTTGACTATTTCGGAAACATGCATCTGACCACAATAGACGCCTATTCATGTCTGCTCGTAATGAGTAATGAGTGCAAAAGGATCCTGAATGACGCCAAGCGGTTGTTTGCTGAGAGAATGAGACAGAGCATAGTTCGGATCCCAGGACTATTGGCGGCTATGTAAACGTGTGCTGAACAGCAGTAAATCCTCTATCCCTCCTCTAATCAATGAATTTGAGGTCCTCACGGCATTAGCGGATAAGGCAGAGTGCTTTGTTCGCAGATTCTCATCCAACTCCACATTTGACTCGTCTGAAGTACCCGCACCCGACTTCTCTATTAGAACTGAGGCTAGACTGAAGGAAGTTTACATTACCCCGACACTAAAAACTCGACCTCCATAAGGCGAGTGGAGGTGATGGAATCCCAGTGATTGTCCTTAAGAAATGTGCCTCTCTATAATTACTGCCTTTCCACTTCCTGCTTTCCTGCATGCTAGGAGTCCTCTTCTCCGGTTCCTGTATTTAAGAACTCGAAAGAACGCTCAGTCCCATCCAACTGTCGCCTTCTACCAATTTTAGGGAAAGTGTTCGAGGCTATTATTAATGCTGAAATAGTTTAACATCTTACTGCCCATAAACTATTCTCAGACAGACAGTACAGCTTCCGTTTCGTCAGGTCTACTGTCGAACAGCACGGAGTACATGTACCAGGCCCTTGAGAAGTCCGGCGAGGGTCGTGCTGTTGCGCTGGACATCTCGAAGGCTTTTGACAGGGTTTAGCATACTGACCTACGCAAGCTACGAGGTTATGGTATCACCGGACGCTTGCTTGATCTGATTAAATCTTTTCTGTCTAACCTCACAATGAAGGTCGTCTTGAATGGGCATACCTCTACATCCTACTGTACATACGCCTGTGTCCCTCAGGGATCTATCCTAGGCCCGGCGATCTTTCTTATTTTCATAAATGATCTCTCGGACGTGATCAAGTAGGCATCTATGCAGATGACACCACAATTTAGAGTAAGAAATCCGGTGAGGTGGACAAACATAACCTTGCTGCTGATCTTGAGAGGGATCTACAATCTGTGGTGGAATGGGGTAAGAAGTGGCTTTTAAATTTCAATGCGTCTAAGACGAAACTGCTGTCTGTAAATCATCACAGGCAACCTCTCCTGCCTCTCATAAACATGGACCAAGTCTCCCAGGGAGCAATACACTGCGCCTTCTCAGCCTTATCCTCACTTCCGATCTCAAGTGGAACAATTACATTGAGTCAATAACTAAATCCCCTGCTAGGAAAGTTAAGTCACTGCGTCGGGCCAGGATGTTTTTTCCTCCTGAATCCATCTTGCATATATACAAATCAACCATCCGTCCGTGCATGGAATACTGCTGTCATATATGGTCAGACGCACCTGCTGTTCATCTCAGTGTTCTTGACAGGCTCCAAAGGAGAATCAGTAATATGATAGGTACCGACTTAGCTGCTCGACTCTAGCCACTTTCTCACCGACGGGATGTGGCTTCCCTCTGTCTGTTCTATAAATATTTTCATGGCTTCTGCTCCAACGAATTTATGTCACTGGTGCCCCTGCCACAGGTGTTTACTCGTGCAACCAGACTGGAAACTGGGTCCCACTCATTCACAGTTAGATCAATCAAATGCAGACAACAATTCTATCCAGCAGCCTCTCTTCTCACACTTCACGCCTGTGGAACTCGTTTCCATATTCTTGCTTTCTTGGTGGCTACAAACTCCAGGAATTCAAATGCAATGTCAATACCCATCTCTTAACCACTTGACTCTAATTCTTTATGCATCACCTTGTATATCTTTTTCTTTTTCTCTACCTTTGGAAGGGTGATAAATAATTTCAAGGGTTTCAACTACAGACTAGCTAGCAGCTTTTCCAATATATACAATAATTATATTAATGTTCGATGATTATTAAGGATAGATATCCTTCAGTTCATGAGGTCAATGTAGTTAGTAAAATTCATTAAAAGATCTGCATAGAAAATTCCCACTAGGATAATTTCCTTTGGGGAATATGTCTTATTTCTTGTTTCAGAGCAAAATCGCGAGGTGGGAGCAAGAACGAATAACTATTATATCTATTATACAATCATATTGCGGTATTCTTCCTGTCAAATCACTCACATGCAATTTTATTTGTTCCCAAAAGTAGATTATTTTGACCCTGTTTGTGAAAGGTTTGAAGACAAATTGACCGAAAGAAATCTTGATAAAATGTTTAGTCTAGAGTCTTTTGGATTAGATGACGAAGATTTGTGTGATTTTGAAAAAAATAGAACAATTCAAAAAATCTAGTCTTTAAAATGATACTTACTATATAGAGTTTCCGTGGAATAAGGATAAATTAAAATTAGTTCCTTCTAATTATGCTGTCGCTTTGAAGGTTTTAGATAGGGTTGTCTTTGGGAGGTAAAGTGGAGATACTTCTAAGGGATTTTTGAAAATTAAAATTGTCCGGGGAAGAAATTATACTAATAGAATACCAAAAGAGTTTAAATGATTTATCTAAAGAGCTTGTACATTCAAGCTCTTTGAAATTTCCCAGGTGTGCACTTGTCAGTACAATTCCTGCAGAATTCTTTGTATTTTGTGATGTTTCCAAAAGGGCATGTGGTTTTTCCTCCTATATAATAGAAGATTCTATAGCCACTTTAATTTTTGCTAAGTCTAAGATAACGCTCGTAAAATCACTTTGCCTTCACTTGAGTTATTATCAGTGTTACTTAGCTGTGAAATGCATTAAAAACATCCTGAAACGTTTATCAAATGTTTTTGTCAAAGATATATAATCATTGCTGTTGATGCTCAGATAAAACCAGAAACCAGTTTGTTAAGAATAAATGAATAGACATTAAGGTATGCATAGGAGAGTTAGATTCTAAACATGGATTATCAGCAAAATTCAAATATGTGCCTTCCTCAAAAAACCCTGCAGATTTAATTATTCGGGGATTGTCTCTTGAAAAGTTTAAACAAAACTTTAACTCTTGGTCTTCTGGTCCTTCTTTGTTAAACAGGGATCCAGTGGCATGGCCTGAAAGTTTTCTACATTTCTTGAGTGGTTGTAATAAGGAGGTTATTATATACGAAATTTTACGAAATCCGTTACAAAATGGATTAACATTGTTTTTAATGGATACTCGTATTTGAGTAGATACTCTGATTTTTACAATTAAACAGTATATTTATATCTACCGGCCTGAATAATCGAGGAATCTTGCTAGAAAAATATGCGTCCCCTAGAATCGCTTGACCACGAATGATTTTCAGTTAGACAATAACTGCAAACCCTTCGTGGTTGAACGGTCAAAGACACGTCAGATGAATTGACGTTTTCTTCTGGGGGACGCAGGTTCGAATTCTGTCGGAGGACACATATTTTCCCAACAAGATTTCTCGATTATAATTATAAAAAACAGAGTATCTATTCAAATACGAGTATCCCTTAAAAATAATGTTTAAACAAATAAATTAAAAAAGGTTATCACAACGTTAACTATGCTAGTTCTTTAGAATCATATCTTTTGTAGGTAATATTCGAAGTTATCTGGATTATTGATTATTAAGACTATGAGCATTAGTGTTAAATTCACTAATAAGTTAAAATATTCTGACACCTAACTTAAGCAAGATGCTAATACCTATCTGCTCAAATTAATGTAGAACCAATCATTTGGTAAAGAAATGTAATATATTCTCAAACTGAACAAATCCCTAAGTTAGTAACTGATTTAAACCTGTTTTTAGATGAAAATATTAAAGTCACCGGTGTCAACATAAAAAAATCAGCTAAACCTCGACCTTATTTGCAATTAGGAAGAGGAATTGAGTTGAGGATGTGCGTTGTGGTCCTGTGGATATCGACTCGAAACGAGAAATCGGTTGAGCCGAATTCAAATTCCAGTTGATATTCCTTGCATTCATTTACGCACATGGGAACAGTATTAATCCGTCTCTTCCCTCTAGTTATGGGTTAAATAATAGGATAGATTGGGTTCTATAGCCTTGGCTGGCAACCAGTCTACCGCAGAAAGCAATGGCAACCTACTACGGGATAATCTTTTGCCTAGTCAGTCATGTCTTTTTCAAGACATGGTCACTCAAAGCGTGTATCAGGTATGGCACTTAACTAACTGAATTGAGTTGAAATCGGGTGATGACAAATGGGTTCGCTCAGTTATAGTTAAAAGAATCAAACTCATTGTTTAAGTCATTTTCATCCTTTGGAATTATCTTTAACACATAGCTTTAATCCAGTCCATCCAGTATTTGAAAATGAACCTGTTTCCTTGCACTCAGTCATTCAGTTTGAAAATCTAAAAAGTTAACTAAGATGAAAAATAAAACTTCTGATCCTAAAGATCCTTCTATTTTGTATTAAGCTCTTCACATATTTACGAGTTAATGCAAAAATAGACTGACTTCTTTAAGCCATATATAATGGTTATAAAATAAGTAAGAAATAAATATATTTAGTGTTCAAATATTGTGCCGCAGCACAGAAAACATTGTTCTAACTCTGTAAATGAATATGTTTTTCAAGTTTAAATATTGTAAATGTTTTCAGTTTTAATGTTCTGTTATATATGTGGAAATAAAATTTTGTGTAAATGACCAAATGCAATTTGTTCTTTGTACGAAACTAAATGATTTCAAACATGGTTCAAACATTGTGAAAAACTCCTTGTGTGTAATTGTAATATTGTGCATTTGCCATAAAAAAAATATTGTGCAATTACATTCTGTACTTATTGTAAAATAAAAATATTAACTCTGTATATCTCAAAGATTCATTAGAATTTTGCACAAGATAGGTTTGTCATTCAATATAGATTTTATAGGCAAAACAATATTGGTTTCTTGCAACTTTGTCTGAGAAAGCATAAAAAATATAAGCTGCTTCAAGAGTGTATATCGCCTACTTTTCTTAGAGAAAGCAGACGCTGCGTTGGGCTTTTGTTTAGTTTTTGAATTTCGAAAATATTTTCGGTACATTTCGAATTGTAGAAAAACAGCTGCGTTTGTTTTTCATCCGAAAACAATAAGAGGGTTTTCCTCTAAATTCCGATAAATGTATTTGGATCCTATCTTTAGTTTATTTAAGGTAGAGGTCTTCGAGCTAGTTTTCGGAGTCAACAAACAGTCCAGAAAGTAAAAACAATGCAGAAGAAATTCGACAACCACCAAACGAACTGAAAGGAACATCAAAGTCGCTCCCACATCAAAGAAAAGTCTTCGGCTGGTGTGATTGTTCTATTCTTCGCTGTTACCTCGAACTTTGCTTCGAAAATTCTACCAATTATTTGAATGAAAACTATTCAGAAAAAGTGAAAATTCTATTGTACTAGAGTTGATACATTTTTGTGACTGTTTTAACCACAAGCAATTTACAAGAATTTTTTGATAAATTTTCTTTAACACAAATCTACAAAGATGTAGTGCGACGTCTTTGCAACCACTTAAGAGAACTGAGCCATCAGTCACTTTCTCACCGACGTGATGTCCCTTCCCTCTGTCTGTTTTACGAGTATTTTCATGACAACTTCTCTGACGAAATTTTTCCTCTGGTTCCCCCATCGCATGTATTTACGCGTGCTACTAGGCATGTCTCTTTCGAGACATGATCGCCCAAGCGTGTATCACGTATGACATTTAACTGACTGACTAGATTGGCATCAAGGTCCTTTACTATCGAAATAGTTAAATGTAACCTCCTCTTCTAAAATCTTCTTTCTCGCACTTCCATTCCCATGCTTTCCTGATAGCTACAATCGCCAAAAGTTTAAATGCAGTTGCCATCTTCTATCTCCTTGATTTCCATCCTTCTCTAATGCTTTTCTTTTTTTCGACAACCCCTGTACTTTGTTTTTGTTTTGTTTGTTTGTTTTTTTTTGTTTTTGTTTTTTGGTTTTTGGTTTTTTTGTGTGTGTGTTTTGTTTTTGTTTTTGTTTTTTGTGGGGGGAGGTTGTCTTGGGTTTTTTGTTTTGTTTTTTTTGTTTTTTTTTGCGTTTTTTTTTCTATTCTCTCTCTATAACTGCTACGCATCAGTAGCGGTCTTGCTTTGCTTGGGGTGAAATGATTATAAAACAGGCCTTTAATGACCCATTAAAATTTAATTTAATAAATCTAAACGTTTAAATACTAATTCCATCACTTATGACGTCACAAATATTTTTTTCTTACGGCTACACAAACTCTGCGACAACTAGCAGCATAATTTTGATCATTTTTATGCCTGTTCTCCGCTGCTTGCTTCTGTATCTTAGAGGTGGAGTAGAGAGACTACCACATTTATCAGTTGCACATCTTAATGACCCTGGAAATATATAAATATGTCTACCGGGTAAATACAATTTTTGTTATTTATTAATGCTAGTGCAGATGCACAATTTAGAAAATTACATATTTTGTAGTTGAAATAATTTATAGATAGAAATGTTAAAATTTTGCGATAATAAATCATGAAAAAACCTGGTAATTCGGTTACTGCAATTGAAAAGTAAAAATATGAATAACGATATTGACGATTGGCGACATCATTTGTGAAAATAGGTTTAGACAATCAATTTCCAGTTAGAAATTGAACAATGATTATTACATAACAGAATATTGATATAAAACTGAACAATTCAGTAAATATTTAATAAATTGTAAAATTATACTGATGTTATAGGTAGACATATTTTAATTAAAACAAAAATGAGACAGTGACGGATGAAAATATTTTTACTTTATTTCCTTGAAGTGACAAGATACCACATATCCACATAATTTGTGAGTCTTACTCGACAATCCTCTACCTCAAGTGGCTCTTCCTGTTTAGGATGTGGTTTCCGTTTTTTCTCTTTTCCAATCTTTTCACTGTTTTTTTTTTATTTTATTTTATTTTATTTTTCAGTTGGAGTAGATAGACTAAACTATCGCCCGGTTCACACTCCATCCACGTCTATTGAACAGGTGAAGAGGCTCATCCCTTGTTTCCTGTTTAGGATGTGGTTTCCGGTTTTTCTCTTTTCCAATGTTTTCACTCTTTTTTTTATTTATTTATTTTTCAATTGGAGTAGATAGACTAAACTATCGCCCGGTTCACACTCCACCCACGTCTATTGAACAGGTGAAGAGGCTCATCCCTTGTTTCCTGTTTAGGATGTGGTTTCCTGTTTTTCTCTTTTCCAATCTTTTCACTCTTACGTAGCCCCCTGCGCATCAGTGGCGTTTTCGCCTTGTGATATGATTAAAAAAAAAAGACATCATCGTAAAGAAATATACGAAAAATTCAACAAAATAGTGCCAGACATGCAAGAATCCTGTGATAAGGTGTAAAGTCGGGTAAGGTCAATCAGTGAAGTGTCATATGTAATACAGGCATTGGCGATCATGTCTCGAAAGAGCATAAGATTTTCCAGCAGTAGGTTTCCATTACTTTCTACGGTAGATTGGTTGCCAACCAAGGTTATAGAACCCAGTCTGTCCTGCTATTTAACCTATAGCTGGAAGAAGAAGTGACGTATTAATATCTTTCCCAGGGGTATTTGCGCCTAAGTGAATGTGTGGGGTACAGAACACCCGGATTAAAAGGGAGAATTTAATGCTGGATATCCTGTCCACAAAATACAACACAAATTTCAAGAAAAGACAACGCAGTAAGAAATGTTTGTAAAAAATTAGAAAATCGTATATTTAATAACATAGATGCAAAATAAACAATTCGTCTATTCTTTATATCTTGTTTGATAGAGAAAAAATTTAGAGTTTGGTGACAAAGTCAAAAAGGAAGGTGAAGCAATAAAGGATATTGTATTTATCGGACGTTAGTTTTTAGGAGTCAGTTGAAGATGTCCTATTATTGTTGTTATTGCTTCTTTGACAGCGAGTGAGTGAGTTTTTAGGAGTCGGTTGAAGATGCTTTGTTGTTTTCCTTTCTTTCTTCTTCTCTTTCTCTGTCCGGTTGAGTCTGCGACGGAGCTGTCTATCGGTTCTCTGGTCTCTATAATCAATGTGCCCTTCTGACTGTCTTTTGCCAGTCAATGTACGTGGTTAAGTAGTGGAATTTAGTCATGTGACCGGCTCGAACAGCATACCCATTTTCTAGGTGTTAAGAAAATTTGACCAGGGTAATAAACCAATTTGCTATTTTCTATCCAATCAGAATCCAGAATCTTAATTTTCACACTGACTTATGAAATTTGTCTGGATTTTTCCAAAATGTTTTCAGTCATTCTGATCCATTTTTGCGGGTGTGCAATTTTGCTTTTTTGAGTTTTAGTTAATTGTTGTATGATATAAGATTTGTATCCTATAAATGCAACGAATTCTACTGAAATTCGAACTCGACTTTCCGATTTCTCGTTCCGAGTCGATATGTACGGCACCACAACGGACATAAGGTATCAGTTGCAAAACATCTTGAGCTAAAAGCAACATCAGCATCACTCAATTTTAGTTTATTCCAACACCAATGTTAGGTATTGTGTCCCCAATTTTGATGCCTAACCGGCATCAAAATGCCACTCCAAGTTGGCTTCTTTTACTCGACAGATACTTGCAAGACTCACCCACCTTTTGTCAAATTCTGTCCTAATCATGACTTTAAGCTGATGCTTAAAGAACAAGATCAGTTGCGAAACAACACCTGGACGTTGGAGAGGCCATTTGTCATCCGTGAAAGGTACTTGAGAGCTAAGCGGCATTCACGATAGAAGAAGCACCCGCCCCGAGGTAAACGGCGGGCCTCCTCCTCGCACAAGTGCACACTTCTTAGGGACGGGAAGTTATTGTGGGCGTCTTACTTCCAGAATTCGCCATTCTCATCCGTTTGCGAACACATTCGGTCTAGAAAGGCAATACGAAGCATATGTTTACGAATCTCAACGCTAGGCATTCCCAGATCGCCTTCAGAAGGGTGTAGGTAACAAATTTCCCGACACACTTTAGGGACCTTGAATCCCCACACACAAGACCCTGACTAATGTCGTTAATGTAGCGTCTTCTGAGTCTTCTGTTAATGTAGCACAGAGAGTCGATAAAGGATAATTGGGTAGATGTACGAAACACATACTTCCGCCTTCCCCCTTTAAGCAAAGATTCCTCCGAGACTAAATATTACCTGCAGCCTGGGCCTTCTCCTGTACCTCCGACCAATTCATTTCTAACTGGAGATCAAGACCGAACCAGACACCGAGTATCTTGACCGGCCCGACCGTCCAGAAGAAAAAGCTCTGGAAGAGAAACTTCCTTTCACGCACCCAACCGCAAGCCAACAGACTTACCACGCTTGATCTTGTCCCCTGTTACTGTCTCGTACACTCTGATTTATTTGCCGACTTCGCCAATCTCGGCTCTACTCGACACAAGAGCTGAAACGTCGTCAGCATAGGCAGAATACCTAGCCGAGGTGGTAGTACCAGGTAAGCGGATTACGCGTAGGACCGGATTCGCCTTCAGCTTGCAAAGGATAAGTTCCAACGCAAGAATGTAAAGTAGATGCGAAAGCGAACAACCCTGGCGAATAGAACGAGTGAATAGGAAAGGCTCTGATTGTATCTCATTCACTTGCACCAGTGTACCGTAGGATGCGCACAGAAGTCGGATCCAAATGCGATAGTAAACTTTATCGAATGCCTTAGACTCATCTAAACTGATCAACTCTGTATTTAACATCGTCAAATGCCTGAACTTATTTATCCCATCCCCACCGGCCGTAGCAACTTGATCACACCCCTGGTGAAGAGTTGGGGTATAGACTCCTGCTTCATCTAGTTGTTATAAATCAGTGCCAGCAAGGGAACAAGAACGGACGACTGCCTCAATTACAGTTTGTAAGGAAGACTGTCTAATCCCAGAGTTTTGTCCCGGCCAACTAGTTTCAGCGCATCCCAGATTTCAGACTCTGTCACAGAACCCTCGCACCTAGCCGTTTCAGGCGCCCGAGGCGGGGAAAATCGATCAAATAGGTATCGAACTGTACAGTGCTCAGACCGGGCTCCCTGGTGAACAGTTTCTGAAAATAGTCACAAAAGGTCTCAGCTATGCGCGCGTTTGTAGTCAAGATCCAGAAATGTGAAGCACGCGATATGCCTTTTGACAGCATTTGTCAGTTCTTCTGATCACAGTTCATCGGCCATGTTCATTGCCTTAGAGGACATTCAATTAACCTAGCCGTAACTACCAGAGCTTGATCTTACTTGATAAGCAACGAGGCCTGCTAGGCCCTAGCTACGGCTAGAAAACGATCCTCGGGCGTATCCGAGGCAATTCTTCATTAACCTCGACTACTCCGCCCACGCTGTGTTTGATTGACCTTAGACCGGCCGAAGTAGGACTGCCTGTTATCAACAAGTTAGGTCAGTCCAGATTCACGTAGATTTATATTTATATATTTATAGCGAATTTATGTACACATTATAAACAGATTCAATTCTAAGTGACGCACAATGTTGGCTGGTATTTTAATATTACACTATTCATTTAAAAAATTTATCGCGGGCGTGTCTTGTTCTGTTGTTGTTGTTCTGCAGCTCGCCAAATTCTGACTGACCTTTTCTTGCAACATCACGGGCCCATTTCCTCTGATTTCGTCTTCCACCTTGGTTTTATTGAAAAGGGGTGGTAAAGGTAGCTGTGGCAATTCAATTTTCCCCTTCCGTATAAGTCTTACCAGCTCGAAATGAAAATATCAGTTATCCACTTCGACCGAGTCTTCGACCCTTCACTTGTGAGGCAGGGGATAGCGACTTCTCCTCTCTTATTGCTTGCCTGTTCATACCAGAGGCTCAGTGAGGCAAAGACAGGAAATTCTCACATTCCAATTTTACCTGGGGCCACTCAATCGTCAAAACAAGACGACAATGTTATGTCTACGATCCTTTTACACAGATTCAATCAATTCGTTTACTTTTCCGACAGAAGCAAATGTACTTCTCTCATTCTATTCAATTTTAGAGAATTTTCTTTTCATCTTTTAAATCAATAAAAAATTACGTCAAAACATTGACGATGTAGCTAGAACGCACCATCGAAACTGAGCTGCTCCTATTAGTCCAAGTCCATACTAAATGAGGGTGCTTATTTTGACAATATCCCGAAACGGCTACACATCCGGGTTTCTAGCCCCAACACTTTGCCCTATGCAATCTGTATCAGGGTCAAGGTGGGCATTCCAATCACCCGCTAAAACTACCCGACGAGATGTTGTTAAAAACGGCTCGATACGCTGAAACAAAGCAGGCCGCTCTGCGTGGTCATTGGGCGCATAAACTTCAAAGAGACGAAGAGACCTATCTTTTATAGTAACATCCAGCACGCAAAGTCTGCCCGCCGGGACTGCGAAGAAAGGAGCACACATCGCATTCAAAGACTTGCTCACTGACCAGAAAACACCTCTTGAACGCCCATAAAAACATGCTCAATGGAGGGTGAACCTACTAGACAGTGTGTACTCACGGTCACGAATTGAAAATTGGCTCTCCTGTATACAACATACATTCACACCGAAGATCGCGATTGAGACACGCCCTGCAAGTCTCCGATCTCAGCCATTTATACTTGCAAACCAGAGAGCCATTATCAGTCCGATTAGGGTTGGGGATCTACACCAAACATGTCTAGAGACGGGACACCAACGACCTGTCACATTGAGCCTTGGCCCATCTCACTCTTGATAGTACCATCATGAGACTACCAATGTTCCAGGGGAACTTTAGTTTCACTGCTCTATAAAAAGCGGTAACCTCCCTGAAAAGAATTGTGAAATTTTTTTTCGAATAATCTTCCCTCATGTATGATAAAAGGATGGGATCTTGACCTCCTCCAACATTTCTAAGATCTTTTGCGATCCCTGATATGACCATACCACTGTCAATAATCGTTTCATCTTCGGGAAATTTCTCGGTTTTCTAGGCTCTTCCCATAGTTTCTCAAACTTTAGCAATGTCTTGATTTTTTTTTTTTTGGAAAGTGCTCTTTCTGCTTGCTCTTGTTACTTTGCAAGAATCCTCCCCTTTCTCTTAGATCTCCCCTTTATCCTCCTCTTTGCTCACATTTGTGGAAGGCGTTGGGTTTTGGGAGAATGTGGGGCTAGCCTCAACCAAGGGTTTAACCCCGCCGGTTCGAGTCGCTGGCAGACCAATTACAAGCGCCGCGAAACTATCAGTGTCAGGGTTATTTGGTCAGCAGTGGCTGGAAGTCCAGCGGCCTTCTTGTCTGGAAAGGAAGTGGCGAGATGAACAGCCTCACCACACTTCTAACAGGTTGGTTTTCTGCCAGCTTCAATAACCGACATTTTCCCGCCACAAAATCCAAACAGTTGGGCCGGAGCAGAAGGTCAAACGGTCAAGCATTATTTCGAAGCTATATCCCTCTTACAGGTTGTCAAATGTTGCACTCAGTATTTTTCCAAACTTGCAAAAACCAAAAAAAGAACGCCAGATGTTTTCCAACACTTTGTGGGGGGGGACCTCGTAAACGGCTACATTGGTTCTACGCTGCCCCTTCATATTCTAATCCTATTATCAGGCCTTTCGTTATGGGCTCTTTGGAAGCCATGTCCTGACAGTCCTCTGTCTTTTTCATATTTTTGTCATTGTTAATATTTGGGAAGGTTAAAGATTTAACCCCTTCAATTTTTTTTTTTTTTTTTCATCTGGCAGGTCTTTTCTCACGACAGACCCTTGCTTCACAGCCGATTCTTGTCGGCCATCTTTAATAAAGGTGGGTGCTAACTACTATTTTTTTTTTTTTGTGTATATTTCTTCCAAAAATAATGTTTAAATAAGTGGGGAAGGGGCAAAAAATACGTCACGAAGAGGGGGGAGATGAAAGTTGTAGTAACTTAAATAAATGGGGAAGGATGAAGACCCAATTCAAATTAAAGAGTTTTTAAATTACATCAAAAACAAATTCCCTACTAAAAATAGAACGTACAACAAAAAAGAAATCACCTATTAAAAATACAATTCACGACAAAACAATATAACTAATATAACAATATTTTGGAACGGCGATAATTAATTTTATGAATTAATTAATAACCACAACCGGAAAATCTTCTAATTGCTATTATAGATAAGAGAACATACTAAGAGAAATTTCCTTTATCCTCCGAATATGAGCAAAGGATAACGGAGGGGATTAATTTTATTAACTAATTAACTGTAGCGGGAAAATCTTTATCGTTAAAAAGAAAGCAGGAACGAAAAATAACACCTGGTATTTCTCTATTATTGTAAACCCGGAAAGAAGAAGAAAGAAAAAAAAGAGAAATGGATTTGTTTAATGTCATAGAGTCAATTTCGGCCCACCCAAAGAAAGCTGGCAAGTGTCATTCTTGAACCTAAGAGAAAGATAGATTCAATTGTTTTTTTTTTGTTTTTTGTTTTTTTTTTTGGGGGGGGGGGGAGGGGGGTCGGCAAAAGAATAGAAAAAGAAGACCAGAGAAAGAAGAAAAAGAAAGAAAAGACTAAATGTGTTTCAAGCCACGAAACAATAGATGTTGGTTTCGGCCACCCAAGAGAAGGCTAGCATGGTCATTCTAAACATAAAGGAAAGATAAATTTAATTGTTATTCTTTTTCTAGAATAGGAAAGAGAGATTTCATTTTGTGTCCGATTGTCTCGCTAGCATGAATTGTGAAAAGAATTAAGATAACAAATGTTTTGATTCCGAGTCGAAGTATTTTAGAGAAAAGGTATTTTCACTGACATCAGGGTAAGACTGATAACAAGCATTCTCGTCGCTTGAAAATATAGGTGACTCAGAGAATGGACATTAAAAACAGGTGCGAAAAAATTGTTATCTGGGTAACAATGTCAATGGACCCTTGTCAACTTGTTTTGGGCGAAGCCAGTTCAAAAAGGTTTTTGTTTTAAGAAAAAAAAATCCCCGAAATTGTTTCATGAGAAAGAAAAATTTTGAGAAAGAAAATTCGGTTAAGTCCAGCCCAGAAAAGGGGTATGGGAAGATGACGTCATAAGATCGAGAGGGATTCCATTGGTCCTGTGAACAAGCCTCGAAAGGGGGAGACTAACAATTGACGTCATGGAAAGAAGATTAATCCCATTGGCTAAACCACAGGCAACAACGAATAGCAGCTAACCTCAAGATTTTATTGGTCGCAGAGACGGAGATTAGACACCCAGCGACCGTCGGCCCCACACCATGGCATGGGCATAAATACAGGGTCCGAGGGACCAAAATCAGTTGAGTTGGGACCCAGCGGAGTTTCGAGGCAGTGAAGTTCAGTTCCAGTTACCGGCCCAAAAATGTAACGACGAAGATAGGCGCCATGTTGTTGGGCGCCAACTGCAGAGCCTTCCGGTCAGTCACAGTTAGAGAAAGAAGAGAAGAGATTATGCAGTCAAAGTTTGAGTTCGAGTTGGCTCGGAGAAAGTCCCAAAGATGTAACGACGAAAATAGGCGCCATGTTGTTGGGCGTCAACCGCAGAGCCTGCCGGCCAGTCAAAGTTAAAAACAGACAAGTGATTTTACAGACAAAGTTGCAGATCGAGTGGCAGAGAGTTCGATTTCCCGGTCCAGAGACGTAATGACCAAAGACAGTTCCCAGTTGAAGAAGTAAAGAGACAGAGAGATGATTGCCATGCCGTTGGATGCCAACCGTAGAGAAGTCAGTCACCAATCAACCAACCAGAGTTAAGAGACAGACAAGAGAATTTGCAGACAAGTCTGAAATTGCTAACTGAAAGAGAATAACCCAGCACTTCGGCAATTTCCGTAACATTCCGGAAAACAAGCAACAAGTTGACTAGACTTATAACGAACTTAGACTTCTGTTGGAGCTGCGAGCTACGGACAGCCAGATTTCTCATTATTGCTTAAGAGAACAATTCGATTTATCTAAGAAACGTCCGTTCCGCTACCAGTTGATGGAAGCAGGGATGGGAATTATCCCGAACAGCATATTGTGTATATTGCACTTATTTTTCCGGGTAATGGCATTAGCAATATAGGGAGGTACAACAACATTTAAAAAATAAAAAATATTTTACGCAGGTCCCCCGATTTGGCTTGACAAACGAAACAGAATTGCTTCACAAACAAATACGATGGAAGACAAGTAACAAAAGCGATGAAATAGGGTATTAAACATTTTATTTTATATATGCACAAATAATAAAAACAAAAAAATATCTTAGGGTAATTCAGAATATGAAATAAAATAATGAAACAAGCAATGAGAATAAGGATTTCAACATAGGATAAAAAGTGGGGGGTTCTCCTATCAGAAAGGTGATCAATATTTGACAACCAATAGAAAATCAACTGGAACGAATTTTCAAACGAGAATCAAAACAAGCGAAAATTAAACAAGTCAGATTACAATAGAAATGTTCTATCAATTACTCTTTAATTTTCTTTTCTATCTTGTTTTCTTTTCATCTTGTCTAAGAGTTGAGTTGGATTTTATTTCTTCTTTGTTTTTAAGATAATGTTTTCTTTGTTTCACTGAGATTACTACTGTCAGTATATTGAAGTTGATTTCTTTGAATCAAATTCTTAACTCTGAAATTTTATTAGATGTGTGTAAATCCATAGCAATCTATTGCAGCTATAGCAACCTGTTCATTCAGTTTGAATTCTGAACTAAGACTAATTTCACACTTCTAAAGTTTTCGCGCCAAGGTTTTGTCACGTGACTTCTTACTTCCAAATATGGATTTTTATCTGTATGGGCAAAAGAAGGTCACTGACCTTAGTACTCAAGGATGTTTTAAGTCTAGATGTTTGGAAGGCATCCAATCAGATCACCATGCTATCAAGCGACCCAGGAGAGAGATTATACACAATTTAATAAATACAATCTACTTACATGTATGCAAGTCGAACTAAGACTGTTAATTTTATCTTATTGGCATTAATTTCCACTTTCTGAATGCATTGACTCTTTATTTAAAGTACTTCTAAAATCTGGGTTTTTATCTTTAATAAAATTAGGTAGGGATAGATATTTAATAAAATAAGATAGCACATTGATAGAAGTGCAGAAGTTTGTCACTTAGCTGAGCAGTGATACTTCAGTCAAATTAACTTAAAAGTTTTGCGAAAACATTATTGTGATGTTCTCACTCTTCAGGGATTTTATTTTCTGCTGTTGTTTCTCAATTTTGTTTTGTATTTACATTTAGGTTAGTGTAATCTTTGTGTGAGTGATTTTTTTGCTTGAAAAATTTTATTTGCAATTAACCACCTGCTTATGTTACACAATTTGCACGTAGTTAATTGCTTTTTATTGTATCAGACTCTTTTTATCATTAAGTGCATGTCTGCAAAACTGCTTGGAGTTGACCTCTTTTTACCATTTTCAGTCAGTTTCTTTTTACTATGTTGGTATATACGCCCACTTTAATTTTTTTAGACCAGTATTAAGTGTTTGTGTTCATGTATGTATGCATGTTGGTTATTTTTGTATTATTATGGGCTTGTTGTGGGATTTTTTTTTTCATTTAGTGATTTTTATATTTTTTGACTGTTCCTCTTTTTGCTTTTTGTCCTTTACCTTTTGTCATGATTGAGTGCTTATATATTTATATTTATGTCTGATAATTTTGGGATTGTATTTTGTGTTTTGAGTTTTGTTTATGAAACAAACACAAAAGCTAAAACAGAAACAAACAAACCCTACACCAATTAAGAATGCTAAAAAGGTGAACACAATAAAAAGCAATAAAAACAACTTATATCTCATCAATGGAATACAAAAAGAATGAAAGTGCTTTACATGCATGGCATGGCAGGTCTTAGCTGTAAAAGTCAGAAGTGGTGGAACTAAGGAATATACTTTATCCAAGAAAATAGTGATAGAGCAACGAGATTTGCAATGTTTCTTTTCTGTGCAAGGGATTGCAGGTTGGGAAATAATTCATCACACATTTGGTCGTGGAGACACTTTTGAACTTTATTGAGTGGAGAGTGAAGACTAGATATCTCCTGTCCATATATAGCAGTATTCAGTCCATTTTTGGCCTTATCAGGCTTTTGTAATGGTAGAAGATAGCAACACACAGGTACTCACTGAAGTGGTACAGAGGGCTATTTTATTTGATATGTACAAATAAATATCATTAAAAATCTTTTACCATTTTGGTATCAGGGAATAAGATGCCAAGAATGCTTGTTTTATTTGTTATAAGAATGTTCCCAAATTTGTAGTTATTGGACTCCATTTCATTTTATTATTTGTTCAGAATCTTTAAATTGAACAATAGGATGTCAGCCACAAATTCTATAGCAAAATTTATTTTGATGAGTCCCAAGTAATCATCAATAAATGTTTTAGTATATTCTGAGTTATCTATAAAATTTGGTTCTATTGGACCAAATAAATCAATGTACAAGCTCATATCATTGATTTGCCTTCCTATCAGATTTGTTCTTATTTTCATGCCTATGACGACAGGTTCTAATTGTATTAAAATATCTCTTACATTACAATGTCTCAAAATCCTATGCAATATCTGAAAATGTATTTTTTCAGTTTTAATACCATTAAAATAATAAAGTCTACCAATTTTATTAATGTATTAAGAACTTTCTGTTTAGTATATTTAGTAAACAATTGAAACACTACTCTCTGTAGCAGCTTCAACAAAGAATATATTTTGCTTAAAGGGGAAAAATATTAGACATCCTGTAAAATTACTGTTTCTTCCATCAATAGTCTTTAAGCCTATCCAAGACAGGGTGTGGTGCTATTTTGCATGTGCACAACTTTGAATTGATACGGCTCTTTATGTAGTTTAGGTATTGATTTGAAACTCCAGACAGGTTACTTTAAAAAGACTGCACTGAAAAACTATTTGGAGTTAATAAGTAAGTATGCAAAGAAAATATTTTAAAGTACATTCAGCATTACATTGTTAATGAAGCTGTTGCATTAAAGCATTTAGTTTATTCAGTATTCAAACTCACATTTTACTATTTTTATGCAGATGAGAAATTTAAACAAAAATTTAGAATAAAAGATTAAAGGTAAAAGAATAATCTTTCAAAAGTTTAACCACTTTTGCACCAGACGATATTACTTGTCAGATTGCAATTTTTTTGGGGATTTACCAAACTTTCTGCAAGAAATGAAACATGTTTAATTTTGTATTTCTTAATTCCAAGAAATTCAAATATAAATTTAAATTTGCATGATATGTAAAAACTTTAAAATTGTTTCCACAATTTGGCTTTTTTATTTTTTACAAGATGAGTTAAATCAAAATTGAATTGTACGGTAGCAGCTGAAGTTATAAATAGCCATTGTTAATGAGTGTAAAATATCAGTGAAGTTCACAAAGTTAAACCATTAAGGGCTTGAGCTAATAGGTCAACAACTGAGCAGAAGCACCTATTCATTGAATGGAAAGAGAATATTGTTTGTGGAAAACTTTCAGAAGTTGGTACTGATTGGTAGAATTATTATAGAAAAGACTAAGTTGCCATATTATTAAGGGAGACTCAATTTAGTTGAAGGTTTACTTCAGATAAACATGTTCTAAATTATCTGGTTTTAACATTTTGCATAGTCCTAGAGTACTTTATAAGTTACAGTGTATCTCAGGATCCAGTAACCTCTTTTCTCAACTCACAGCTAAGATTGTCAACCCCTTCTCTCCTAACTATGAAAGTTTCCCTTATATTTGTGCCAACAGTCTCAAGCCTCAAATTCCATCTTTCTGATTGGGTGAAAATAATCTTGGGGAGTTTCTCTTTGCAAGCCTTTTTTTCCAATACATTAATTTTTTTTATCCTGTGTCAGACATAATCAGGCTCAGAAGTAAGGACTTATGAAAAATTCTATCCAAGCACCTCATTGGTTGGAAATCTCTTCAAAGAGTAGAGGGTTGTATCTTTTCCATATAAATTTATATTATAAAATAATTTTTTCTATACACACATACAATTCAAGTTTGAAAAAAGACATTGAAATACAATCCATATACCACTCTGTATGGACAAGGGTCAAGCAATAAAACCATAAAATTGGCGACAAGAAGAAAATGAATAACTTTGCTAAAATATCTCTTTGCTTACTTGTGTGTATGACTGTGGAATAAAATAAAAACTACAAATCATCAGCTGTACTTTCTTTTGCTTACAGCAGTGAATCTTAACCTTTTTCCTTGTTTGCATTCCTTTCAAACGATGTTTTGAATGCAGAAATGAAAGATATACTAAAAATATTCAACTGCAATTTTTATTATTCAAAAACAATATTATAGACTCTATATGATTATGCTGGTAGTAATTGGTAAAATTTCTACAATGTAAGCTTTTATGTCAGATCACCAAACACTAGTTTCCTTAATAAACCAACCCTAATGATACTGTATCCTAATACCCTCTAAGAACTGTTATATATGCAAGAATTCTTGATTAAGAACTACTAGCTAACAATGCAAGCTTTAGTATCTGAGTCATAATTGTTTTACTGTTTCTATCTATTGATATCGGCCTATTTATGTACTGTTTTAGTTTACTCATATCTAAAACCTAACACCAAAGAGACGGCTACAAATAAATATTCAGATTATTATTTATTATGATAAATTTAAATTAAAAAAAAAAAAAGGGGAGACCACACAAAGTGAATTCAGGTAAAATGGCACAAGTGGAATAAGAAAAAAAATGACATAAGTAATTTCTCAAAGAAGACTTCATTTTTTAAATCATTAAAAAAAATAAAAAATAAAATAAAAATTAATATTATAGAAATATTTTAGGTCTGAATTGAATTGAATACACATATACATGTACATACACATACAATTTAAGCAAAAATGAAATGGATATCTGCATAAAGAGATTTAATTTCACTTTTTGTCTGGCAACAATCACTGGATAACACGAAAAGAGTAAAAGCCAAAATATATGGCCTTTTTTGTGAAGTAATTTTTAAAATTTCTTCTGCATTTAAATTGAATATAGCATTCTGATCTGGAGGAAAGATGATGCAAAACTTAAAACAGATTTTAAGTTTAACCAAAAAATGTAAATATTCCTAAAAATAATATAATTTGCATTATTTATTATATATATTATGATTATTAGATTTATTGAAGTTAAATATATATTGTCCATTATTATTTCTTTCAACATTTTCCCCAATTTTTCTGTATTAGTATTTGCACCAGATAATCATTTGTCTTATCTTTATTTTAGTTACCTAAAGTTATATTTATCAACTTTGCTTTTTCTACACCAGCTCATGTTTAACAATTGAAAGTTTAGGTGTTAATACTATCAAAAAATACAGTATAAATTATTTTACTGTATGCTAAATAATGACATTATAATATTTAAGTATGTTAGGATTAAATCCTGATATATATTTTCATTGTTTGCTCCTATCTGTTACTAAAATGAAGAAACTTTTTTATATTTGTATTTGTTTATGTACTATTTCATAATTTGTCTTTCTCATATCTTTGTTTACCTATTATTTTATATATTTAAAAAAAAAGTTAATTTTGGGGGAATTTCTAAAACATGCAATATATATAATATTTATATTATCTATGTTCAAAATGTTGCCATAGCCAGGGTTGATAGTGAGGACAAGCTTTCATGTCATGCATCTCAGATAGCCTCTGATAACTAACTCCAGCTCCAAGCCGGAGAATGAATGAAGGTGGAAAACTGGTGCCTCATAAACAGATGCTTTGAGTAGATGGAGCTTGAAAACCAAGAACTTAATAGACGTGCATTGCCTTGTTTGAATGAATGACAGTAAAGAATATACAAGACAGGGCAAGTGCTAAAATCAGAAAAATAAAAGTTAATATTATGCCAAGTAACAAACGAGATAAACTTTACTTCTCCAGCACATAACAGGCAATGAGTAAACATAAAAAGGATTGACTTTTTGACAAGAAAAGAAAAAATGCACTGTCTGTGACTTATGTATGTATATGGGGTGATGGATGAATTCTAAATTACAAAAAAAAAAAAAAAAATGTAAACAATGACATCTCATTTTAACTCATATATTTACCAAAATTACACAAAAATATCTTGAAATACTAAATCGTAATTTTTTCAACAAAATCACCATTGGCTTTAATCACAGCCTCCAGATGATTTTGGAATCTCCTGCAACTCTTCTAGATGGTGTCCTTGTTTAATTTGGTGAATGCTGCCATAAATCTTGCCTTCAGTTCATTTTTGGTATTACAAGGAGCTTTGTTGGTTTCTTACACATAATAATCAAGTGTTGCAGTTTTGGGAGGTGATCAGATGTAAGGGGTGATATGGTTGCAGAAATTGTCTGACAGCCATAATTGGGTTCTCCCTCTTGGGTAGGATGATACAGAGTCCTGTTGTCAGACAGTGTCTTCCAGCAGCCGACCTCTTGAACCACTATCTTTCTGGCTATGGACCTGATTGACCCAGAGGGATAATTTTTCAAGCATCTCCTGGATCTCATCAACAAATTGGCATGTTCTATTGTTATTAGAATAATCAGAGCAAATTTTTCAGACTGCTGTACTTTAGTAAATCACCATTAGACTCATCCAACTGTCAATTTTATTGACTAAATTTAAATAAAATTTTTTTAGAAATTTTTGTGTAATTTTGGTAAATATATCTGTTAAAATGAGAGCTCAGTGTTATTTTTGTGTAATTCAGACAATTCATTCATCACACCCTCTATTAAAGAAAAACATTTCATCACCTCATTGAGTCTTTCCAGCTCATCCTTCTACAATTCCATTAATAACAGATTTCTTTTTCTCTGCACATTACTCACTATATCTCAAATGCTGACCAACTCACTGAATGTCTCCAGCTGATTCAATTCACTTAATGTGCATGTAAAATTGCCACTGGCATCAGAGGCCACTGATTTTCCATGATCAAGTGGCTGCAATGTTCAATGTGTGAGAGGTAGATACGGCCACAGATATTGCATGTACAGACATGTCCCAATGATGTGGTAATGCCCCTTATTTTTTGCATTTCTTCATTGTTCTTTGGCCTCATATCAACAACCCACTGGAGATTGCTCAACACTGCATTTAATTGTAACAGTCAGTTTTGAACCCTGCTACTGGAGGAAAAATACTGCCATATAAACAATACAAGTTTTGGCTTACAAATGTCCTTAAATTAAAGTTTTAAGCAACTAGTTTTTCTCCTTCCTTTAAAAGTTATGTATAGAGAATGTCTTTCAAAATCCTTCCATAGTCCATCTACTGGACATGGTCTAACCAGCAGAAAGGTTGCTGCTTCAAAAGAGATTACATGTTGGGAAACTGCTATCTTAAAAGACTGAGGTGGGTAGGATTTTGTCCCTCCAAATATAGCCCAGTATGCGTTTCAGCCAATGAATGCCCAGAACCAGCCAATAAAAATGGCTACAAGCAATGCCACTACTTCCATGCATACAAAGTGCTGCCTGATTCACTTGCAGTCCAAAGCTCGCAAATTTGCTGTCTCTACACTCTGTTGCAAAACATACACATGATTCTAGCCCTTTTGGATTACCAAGGTAAGTCTCCGCTACACTACCCCCTGATCTCCTGATCACAGCTGACTCGTCCTGGGACAGGTCTCCTCTGTCAAGTACACCTTCGAAGAAAATGAGCCTCATTCTCAGATGAACTACTGCCTGGAGGGTCATTGGAGGCTCCAGTATCAGTCTCTAGAATACTGGTATTGAAGGAATCACTTGGCAAACCCGATTCTGAGTGCACAAATTGTTCACTCTCCTCTGTGTCACTATCTAGGTCTGATGATGGATGATGAATATGACCCCAGAAAAAGGCATAAATTCTTCACATGCCACAGCACTCCATCAATCCACACTGACTGCAGACTAATTTCTCAGGTTGGGCAACCTGTTTTGAATTTGGTGAAGTCTTTACCCAGACAACGTACCCTTCTTTGTATACCCCTTGAATGTTGTGGTTCAACTGAGGGCATGGTAACAATTTTTTTGTACCCAGACATGTTACCTATGCAGCACATCAGCCAGTGCAGTGGAAGATGAAAGGCTCATAGAAAATTGATTCCAGCAGATGAATGACACTAGCAGAGTCCTGTCAATGAAGCAGCTACCATATTGTGAACCAAGGGCTGCATCCAATGAGCATTAGAAAATGACCACCTTTCTAATAGTATATGTCCATCACTTATCTGCTCCAGTGTTCATTTTTTTCAATGCACCAGTGCTGGATCAATTGATTGGCAGGTTTTTCAGGCCTTGACAACAGATTCAACAATCTTTTTAGACACTAATGAGTGAACAGACCTGGCAGAGTATAAGGTCTCTTTACAGCAAGGTGGCCACTTTGGTATTGGATATTGGCCACCCGATTCTTGATCAATCTGTTCCCCACAGTGGCACAGTCTTCCAACACTGGATTTACATAGGCAAGGAGAAGAGCCAATCACTTTTGTGGCATGCTAAACCATGCAGACTGCCTTACAGCATTTCAAAGTTCTCCCATCAAATGTTAATACTTCTGGTTCCTTCTGCCTCCAAAAACAGCAAACCACTTTCGCTCACTAGCATCTGTGAGTACCCAGAGTCCAACAGATCTGCACACTTCTGTCAATCAACAAATACCTCTATAACAGGCAGCTCTCAGTTCTTTAATTACTCAGGAAGACTAGCAGACATTTTCTTCCCTCAGGTGTTTCCTTGATATGTGCACTTCCATGATAGGTGCCCAATCTTGTCATATCTCACAACAGGTTCTTTGAAGTAGATTATCTGTCCCCTTTGAATGTCCCTGCATACAGTCTTGGGCCATATGGTTAGGATCAGAGCACCTGTAGCAAATGACAGACCTTCTGTATGTCTTAATAGGAAGAGCTTTCTTGCCTGTACACATTTGTTAAGCAGACATGGCAACCGATTCCTTGTGCTCCTTATCACTCATGATTGACTAAGCCCAGGTTAGCAATTGCTCCACAGTCATAGTGTCTATCCTAAATGACCCCTGGGTAAGCTGTCTAATATGTTGTGGCAGACCAGATACAAATGCACATGTCATCCAACAATAGGTCAAACACTTTGAACGCATTTCTATTAAGCTTTATTTTTGGACAACATTCTACATTTACAATACATTTAATTTTGCACTACCAGAGCTCATCAAAGGTGGCAAATTGGAAAACTCTAAGGCATTTCTTGAAATTTTTCATCACACTTAGCCAAAACAGAAACCTCACTTTTTTTACTTCCTTACTCAATTTCTCCATGTGCTGCACAGTCCAAATATTCTAAGTGTTTGATACATTTTTTTTTCTTAATGACAGATAGAAATTTACTATCCTGACTAAAATATCCTACCTCAGAAAGGTTAACTTATTTAACCAAAAAAATTGCTGTCTTAGAATAGGAATCATTCCTAAACTTGTGATTTTTAACTCTGGTTTGTAAAGATAACACTCTGGTAGTGCTTTATATTTAAGATCCAGATTCTTGACCAATTTTGTGCCTCCAAACTAAAAACCTAAAATGAAAAGGCACACTGTACATCTCACTAAATGCCAATTGTGTAGACAAAGGTGTCAACAGGATGTTTCAAGTAGTAGGCAGTCCCAAAGTATGGAACGGTCAGCAAATGCAACAAACATGTCCATTGCGAGAGTTGTTTGATCCAACAAACTAGAAATGCTTCCCTCATTGTATCATTCAATTGAAAATGATCAGCGTTCATTTAGACAATCCATAAATGCTTCCTAAATTGCAGCCTCCACGCCAGTGCTTAATGAAGAATGCCAACTTAAGTTATCAATGAAAGGAAAGGCAGACACGAGCTTTAGAGAATGTAGCCCAGTGTGAACTTCATTGTAGCAGAAATGCTACATGATTTTCAGCTGAACAGAGCCGCTACTTATTTGACAACTGCAGAGAATGAGAATAAACCATTTAAAAAAAAAAAAAAAGCCCATTTTTACATGCTTCTTTCTAATAACACATTGTTCCCAACAACTGACATTTGGCAAAAGTTTTTGTTTTAAATAAGACAAGTTTGCATGAGCATTTTTATCTCATTCTCAAAGAATCATTTGAAAGTTTTCAAGATGCTAGATAATGAATTTTGCAAGCAAATGTTACTTCAAGAACATTTTAAATGATTTTTATATATTTTTTATTATTTTGAAAAGTAAATTAATGTTTGAATATGCACAACATTTTAATATTTGCATACATATGACAATTCTACATAATCAGTAAGAGCTTATACATTCAGCTGCACAAAGAATTCAGTTTGCTTAAGCAACTTATCTCCTGCACAAAAGTGATTTTTAATTAATATGAACGTTTGGGTGATTACTCAAGTAGATAGCTTTCAATTTTTTATCATTAAAATAAAGCATGCAACATTAAAAAAAATTTTACATCATTTACAAAAGAAAATTGGCTTATCTGCTCACAGATAATAAAATAAGTAACTGTAATTGCAATGTTAATCATTATCTTCTGCCTTAATTCCTTTTGTGTTCTTTTTCACCTCTAATAATGTTTTTATTTTTCTGTAATCTCATTCAGTAACCCTTCTTAATGACTGTTGCTTTTCTTAGAAGAAGAAAAAAAAAAAAGACATATGATGGTTTAATTAAACAATATCACAAGGATCAATAAATGGAATTAACTAACAATATCCTAACAGACAGCAGAATGAGAACCATCTACTCTAGAGTTTGGTATGAAATTCCAAAACGATAAACTATAACAGACATTAAGAGGACATGATCAAAATGTAATGACAACCAAGACAAGGCCAAAAATATCAATGTATGATAATTGATCATCTCAAACATTTGAGAATTCAAATGTCAGCAACTCAAAGTTACTGAGATTTATAACTTAGACATTAACAGTTGTTTTATTTGCCATGCCCAATTAAAAATGAGAAAATTTGTAGGATTTTTTTAAAAATATTAGGTGAAATTACATAAGCTTTCAAAGAGGATAAAAAAACCTTGAGCATATA
>JBBBDQ010001382.1:4065000-4312500 GCA_037127315.1 Ascarosepion bandense | reverse complement strand
ATTGAAATTAATAGACCAATTGTATTACTACAAACCTATATTGATTAAAAGTTCTAATTTACAAATAAATTATTTTCTAGATTACAGTCACCTATTAAATTCCCATCTTGGTTATCACAGCAATTCTTTCTCAAAAGATGAAGTTTAAACAGCTACAAAATGTCTATTTTACCAGGGTCCAATTTTTAAGTTGAATATATTTTATAGAAACAGAATACTTTGGGTTTTAACAATAAGTGCATTTTCTTGTCAGCCAAGCTCTAACCTAATATTTTCTTTCCCATACTTTACCACCTAGATTATAGAATAATTTATTTTGTAAAAGTCAACTAACAAATTTTCTGTTTTTTTATAGAAACTTGGGTCGTCGAATCAATACAAAGTTTAGCAGAGATTATGAAACAAAGAAGATTATATGTTACATTTGTGGCTGCAAGTGTGCTCTGATAGGTTCAAGGGAACATGAAATTCCTTGTCTGGTGGATTGGCTGAAAAAGTATCCTAAACATGAGGAGTTTGCTCCAACCATGCCAAAACCATATCCTGATCCTTTCACAGCCACAGCTGAAGAAATTGATCACTATAACCAAAAAGCAGCTAAGAGTGCCAAATTATGTGATGAAAATACACAGAGATATGCTATCAGCATCAGCAATGATATAAAAGCCTTGCCTCTTCACAAGACTCATGAAGAGGTCCCCTTGACAGAGCGTGTGGTAGGATTTGAAAAATTAAATGAAAATCTAAAACAGGAGGTCTCAACAGCAGAGAAAAAGCGAGGATTAGCACAAAAAATTCTCAGCAAGACAATTGCCACAAAGACACTGCTACATGAGTGTTTAGTTAATTTCATGGATAAATATGCACTTCATGTACCTCAGCTGCAAGATCCAGGTAGAGTACCAAAAGGCCACCAATATGCCTACAAGTTGGATGAGTCTGCTACAAAGGAAGATCTTCTGTTGCATCCATGTTGTGTAGAAATAGATGAGCAGAAACGAGCAAGCACTCCAGGAACTGCTAGCCTAGTCTCCCGAAAAAAGATTCGTATTACAGCAGAAGCAAGCAGAAAACGTTTTGATTAACATGGTGTTATTAAATTGTAACTACAATCAAGTGAAAAAGAAAATAAATACAAAATTTTAAAACTATGATATTATTCTAATTCTTCTGTCAATAAGAATTTAGCAGTCAATATTATGTGCTTTGTCTATATAATTATTTTAATATTTTATTTCTATCAATGTAATAATCAAAATGAAAATTTTTGCTTATTTAGAAGCAAAAGCTCAAACAATTTCAAAAATCTAAGATGCTAATTTCAAATGTTGGTACAACAATGTTTCAAGTAATTTGCATAATTGCTATGCCAACTCACATGAAATGGCAAATTTATTTTAGTATAAAGTTCAAAACATTAAAATTTATTGTACGACTTGGAGAAAAAAAGAATCGTTTTTCCTGATCAATTTGGAAAATAACTTTACTTCAAGAAAAAAAGTTATAATTGAAGTATTTATATTTTACTGGGGGAAGAAAAACAGAATACACAAAGGTTTCTTGAAAACAATGAGTAAAGAGTTTACCCATTACAAAATCTTAACCATTTAAACAATCCTAAAATAACCTATTTTGTAATAGGTTAATGAAATCAAAAATGCAATATTATATAAGTCCATCATTGAAAGCAGTCAAAAGGAAACAAATGCAATAACAAAAAAAATTAAAAGTATGAATTAAAAAACTGTTAAAAACTGAAAATTCAAAGTATAAAGCAGAATACCTAAAGACTGAATTTTTTTTTTTTTTTTTTTTAATTAATCTTCAATTTGACAATAGGGTAGCTGGTTTGTGTTGCAATACCACAGTTGTTGTCATTGTTACGAGACATCTTTATATAACCTTCATCACCCCATGATTTTCCCCAACTGAAAGAGAAAAAGAAAATAACTTATCAAATATTGAAATCAATTATATATTTTTCATCATGCAGGGGAAGTCAAATTTAAACAAATGCAGTAGAATTAAAATTTCATTGTGATACCTTCAAAAGTGTTTTTTTAACTGATAATATAAGTGTGACAAACTAAATTTTTGAAACACCCAGTGAACTAATGTTGAGTGCATTTAGATTACCAGTTCATGCTAGAAGAAATAAAAGAGTTTAAAATTCTGACTGCAAAATCATTAAAACACAAAGTTACTCTATTAGATGAGAAATGTAAAATAATTACCTCATACACTTTTCGTTTCTGTAATTTTTTAACTTAAACACATAGCAAATAAACAATAGTTTACTTTTAATCCTCCCAATTATGATAAAAATTGTATATATATTTCCCTCGTCATACTCAGAGAGAGAGAGAGAGAGAGAGAGAGAAACAATAACAAGGCAGAGTTGGCTCAGTTCATTCTCTTTACTACCAGTTATAAAAGATCTTGCCACAAGTTCACTCTTTTATAGTGCCATATTTTATCTTTTTTGCAATAAATATGTCATTGAGTAGTGAAGACTATATTTTCTCTTATAATAAAAACTATTGTGTATTTATTTCCTCCTGTCACACTCATGGGTTTGAATCATTTTGGGGTCCACCCCTTATATCTTAATGTAAGATACGAAGTAGTAGGTACATCAATATATATGTTGCTGTCATTTTAGACAGCATATCAAGATAAATATTTAGCTGTCACTTTTGTTGGCACAGGCACACATAATTATACAATGCTAAAATGAAATTTCAGCTGATATTAAGAGTGTTTGGAAAAAAAAAAAACTCATCACATAGGCAACACATTAGAGTATGGAGGTTATTATATAATTCTTTCAAGACAAAACAAGATAAAAAAAAAATTTCATTTTTAATAACACACTTCTTTCAAGAAAGTTATCAAAGTACTTTGTAAGCATTTGTGATGTAATTATTACAATACCATTTCTATTAAATATGAACTTTATTGAATAACATATCTCCCCACTCCCTGCACACACAATATCTGCCAACTTTCAGGCAACATCATAATTCCATCATATCAGAAATTCTTTTTTATTTCTCGACATTGAACCGCTCTTGATGCTTTTTCAGGAAAATAGTATTCTAAAGGTTTAATATCCAACACAGCAGATTAATGAAAACATCCCTTGTACAAAATCTTTCTGCCTACAGTTTATCTCACTGAAATTTGCACTACCCAACCAAAAAGAAAATCTTGCATTATCTTGATGTAATGTAATGACCTTTCAAGTGCTAGGAATTTTGAACTTTATTACAATCACTGGGGCATATTATTCTCATTCTTTGTGCAAAGCCATTTCTGGTAGTCATGAATTATTTTATAGTTATTGTTCACCACTGCTGTAGAACTCTTTGTGTCAAGTAACTTCTGGTAGTCATAAGTTAACCAATGTCTATATCCACTGGGCCATGTGTCCTTGAGGACACATGACCCGTGGATATAGATGTTGGTTAGTTCCAGTGACTTGACCCAAAGAGTTGTGAGTTCAACACCAGGCTACATCAGTGGTGAACAACTAACTTAGAGAGTTTGGTTAAAGGGAGATAACTCATGACTACCAGCAGTGGCTTCACACAAAGAATGAGAATATACCCCTGTGATTGTAATAAAGGGTTTGATTCGAAATTCCTAGCACTTGATGAAGGCTTAAACGTACAATAACAATCGTAGTCAGAAAGAAAATTTTTTATTTTTCTATTATTTTTGTTGGAACAGCTGTACGTAAATATATTTTCTGCTAAGAAATGAACAGTTTTCAGAGTTAACAAGCCAGTTTGCAATTAATGCTAGAACAAATACTGCAGCAACAACAAAGAATTGAAGAAATAACAGAACAAATGTTAAAACAGGAAGAAAAACAACAAGATACGAGATTACTGTTTGAATCAGTAATGTGTGAGAAGAACAGAATACTAAATTTTTTTTCCACTGACGGAATAGCGAATTCACTGTCTGAATTTACAAATAACTGAGAGAACGGCATAACCTTCCCAACTATTTTTATTAAAAGGTGTCAGGATTGGTCAGACAAGGAAAAAAATTACTTTATTATACACAAACTTGATACTACCAAGGAAACCTGAGGAATTATCCTTTAATGATCAATTAAAATCTTATTGAGTATTTTTGATGAAAAAGTTTATTTCACATGCAATATAACTGTTTAAATATCACAAGCAAGTGGATTTTGTCATGTACGTAGGAATTGTTAATGCACAATGTAAGCTATTTAAACTGGGTGAACTGTCTATCAACAAGTTTAAGAGTTTAATATTTGTGCAAGGGCTAACAGCTCCAAAAGACAAAAACTTGA
The DNA here is from genome assembly GCA_037127315.1 of Ascarosepion bandense. Lineage (NCBI taxonomy): Eukaryota > Metazoa > Mollusca > Cephalopoda > Sepiida > Sepiidae > Ascarosepion > Ascarosepion bandense. The sequence goes on along the minus strand of JBBBDQ010001382.1, from coordinate 4,308,170 downwards.
GGCTCAGGATATTAACCATGATCAAACAAAACTGAAATTACACTGCAGAAAATTAATGAAGAATGACAGCATTTGATTAACATGAAAAAAGACAATGTTGACAGACAAGAAAAAAAAAAGGAAATTCTTAAAGGTTAAGAAGAAATTATCTGTTGGTAAGACAAAAATATTCCCATATCAGGCATGTGATGGGTATCATGTAAAAAAAAGATTGGTTTTGAAAAAAAAAAAATTTGCTTCACTTGTGGCTATCATAGGCACAAAAGCTCACACTTCAAAACTAAGCAAAGGAACAAGAAAAAGTGTAAATCTGAGGTAAATGTTTTACATTCTAAAAAAAGAATTACTAAGTAATGACAAAAGGAAGTATGTAAATGTTAAAATAAAGTGAAACTTCTACAAGTCACAGGAAGTGTCATTTTCATTATTAGCAATGAAATGAGAGAAAAAAAAAAAAAATCCGTTCTTCAACATTGAAAAAGTCAAATAAAATTGTCAGAGGTGTATCTGAGCAAAAACTTAAATTCATGAGAGAATTTACTAGAAATATCTTTTTGGTCAGCAAGAATTTACATGATGCCGGGTGCAGTAAATCTATTTGAGACAGATTGGTTAAATATGTTTAATCTATGGGACTTATCCATAAACTCCTTTTGCAGTAAAGTAGACATTACCATACAGAAAAGAGTGAAGGAAATGGAAAAACTGACTACTGAGTTAAGGGATAAATTTCCTGAAGTATTTACAGACTGTACAAGAACAGAAGTCAAGTTCAAGCTTAAGAATAATGCTAAGCCAGTATTTAAACCAAAAAGACATGTCACTTGCAGTACTCAAACAAATAAATGAAGAGATAAGACGCTTGGAAAAGATAGACGTTTTAACAAAAGTGGATTATTCAGAGTGGGCATCTCTGACAGTTTACATAAAGATGAAAAACAAGAATATTAGAGTGTGCTGATTTTGCTACGAGATTAAATGATTGTATAAAGGACTATACCTATCCATTACCAGAAGATATATTTGTAAAAGTGAATGGTGGTAAGATTTTCTCAAAATATGGTCTTTCAGATGCATATTTAAAACAGAGTAAAGAAAGAATGTTCAAAATTGCTAGTGATCAACACACAAGGGTCTTTTTTAACTGAACAGTTTGGGCTAAAAATAGCACCAAACCTGTTTCAATAATTGATAGACACTATGTTGATGATATTCTGGTAAGAAGCCAGGATGCAAAAGAACATATCAAGCACATTAGAACAGTGTTCGGAAGAATTCAGGAGTATGGCTTTAGGCTGAGATGCAACAAATTAAATATCTGGGTCAGATTATTGATCAGCATGGTAGAAGACCAGGCCCAGAAAGAGAGGAAACAATCAGGAATATGCCACAACCAACAAATGTAAGTAAGTTAGAGACATTTCTGGGGCTAGCAAACATTTATGGTATTTACATCCCTAAGTTGTATGACCTAAGAGCTCCACTAAATGAATTGCTAAAAGAAAAACGTTAAATGGTATTGGTCTGAAAAATGTGAATAGGCATTCCATGAAATTAAAGAATGTTTATTGGCAGACTTGTTGTTAGCACATTTTGATTCAGAAAAAATTATCATAGCATCTGACAAGTAACTATATCATCGGGAACATAATCTTGCATAGGTTCAAGGATGGATAAACGAAACTGATAGCACACACATCTAGGACACCACTACCAGCAGAAAAAAATTACAGCCAAATCAAGAAGTAATCTCTAGTGGCAATTTAAGCTGTGAAAAAGTTACACCGGTTTATTCATGATAGAAAATTTGTACTTCAAGTAGATCACACACCATTGTTAGTAATTTTCAGTTCAAGAAAAGATATACTAATGCATGCAGCAATAGATTGCAGCATAATTTTAACTAATTATGATTTCAAAATGGAATTCTTGTTTTCAAAACAATTGGCACATGCCGATGGTCTTTCAAGGTTGATGTTCAGAGCCACTGGAAGAGACTGTTATTGTGGCATTGTGAGACGGGAACAAACTTTCAGTGTTATTGTGTAATACAATTCAAGTGTTACCAGTAGCGCTGGAAGACAAAGAAGGCCATTGAGAACAATGGTTTTATTAACAAGACAAAAACGCAATTATGGGAAAACAGGAATAACAAAAGAGAAGTGAGAATATCTCCATTTTCAATGTGTAAACAAATACTACTTTATGCCTCACGCTTTAAAAAGAAAATTCTTAAGGAATTTCATGTAGGCCATTTAGATATCTCAAGAATGAAATTCTTGATGTACGGATTTACATACTGGCTGAATATGGACAGAAATATTGAACATACAGTTAAACAGTGTAAAGGATGTCAACTGGCAGTGAAGGCACCAGCTATTAAAATACAATCGTGGCTGAAAACCTATGTCAACTAACCTATTAATGGTCAATACTACCTCATAGTCAAAGGTAGCTTCTCTAAGTGGCCTGAAGTAGTAAAATGTAAGCATTTAACAGCAGCTACCACAATAAATTCGCTGAATGAACTATTTTTTAGATTTGGGGTTCCAGAAACTGGTTCCCGATAATGGTACACAGTTCACTGGATGTGAATTCAAGATGTTCTGTACATCCTTGGCAATAAGTCATGTAATTACCTCTGTATATCATCTGAAATCTAAACAAGCAAGCAAAAAGATTTGTGGATATCTTTAAGAGGGCACTTATGAAAAAAATCTGGGAATGGATACAAACAATGATGCTGGATAGAAGTTTCTAGATATATACAGAATCACACCTAATCTGAATGCAGATCCTGGACTGTCACCTGCAGAACTAATGTTTGCCAGAAAAATAAGATCCATGTTTGACAGGCTGTTGCCCAGTCTTGTGAAGAAAACTTCTGAAGTGAAAAACACTGAAGTGAGAATTTAGACTGGAGACAAAATATTTTTCAAGTTCTATAGAGCTGGAAAATCATTTTGGGAAGACGGTACAATCGAGAAGAAAGTCAGTAGAGTGATGTACATTGTTAAAAACAATGGGTTTGAGTGCAAAAGGCATGTAAACTAATTGTGACCAAGGTACACAAATGATATTATGGAAGACACTGAGTAAATACCAATAGAGGTACGTCCAGTTCTCACATCTACTTGTACCGGTTCCTCAAAATACATATGAAGCAACAATTCAGAGAGGTGTGAAAAGAAAGTGTATTAGAGAAAGGGAACCACTTCAAACGTTGTCCTGACTCTAAACAGAAAAAACATTGAAAAGAATTTTCTTTTTTTTTAATTATGGAAAAAAATTGTCAGGGAAGTGGGTGTAGTGGAATACCCTGCTACCCTTCTGGTACAGTAAGATGGATGAGTCCAGTTATATGAGATGGATAGCTACTGATTAGCAAGGAGTGTATATGGTAGTAGCAGACTAATCTCTCAGTGGCACTCTTGTACAGAATAATCCTGTTTGCTCTACAATGTCCATATTTGGGTGTACAATTATTATTGTACCTTTCTCAAGGATACAACAGGAAGTTAACATTTCACAAAAGGAATGAGAATGATATAGTCCAGTGAGCATAATAAAGTGTAAAGTTTGAAATCCCTAGCACCTGAAGAAGGATGTAAAGTACAACTGCAAAAACATCATACAAATGACAGCAAAGATTAGGACAATAGTCCAAATAATGTAAATTTGGTAAATACTACCTCATCTCAGAAATAAAGACAAAATCCAAGTTGGATTTCGATTTGATACAGCTTCAGACAGTGCATCTGGTGATAAAACTGCTATCTGACGAGTTGAATAGCAGTTTTTCTGGTACATGTTACATCCTAGGCTCTGTCAGAGGAATAGAATGATACCAAAGAAGAATAGAATGATACCAAATACATACGCACACCACCATACCATCCACAATCAAATGAACAAGTTGAATGATTTGTGGATACTTTTAAGAGAGCACTCCAAAATTAAAAGGTTAAGCACAGTAGCAATATTGGAGATATTCCTAACAAGATATAAAAGCCACACCAAATACAGACACCCCAAATGGTAGCTCACCTGCAGAGGCTGTGATGAACTGCAAAATTCAGTTATATGTAAACTAAGTATGTCCAAGTGCACAAATTCTTGCAAGAGAAACAGCAATGGAACAATTCCATTGTTATCATAATACAGAAAGTCGTACTTTCAAATCAGGACAATCTTAGTAAAAGCATACCAAAATGGCACAGAAGTGAACACAAGTTTATATCTTGCACAAAACTGGAATTCTCACTGATGATGTCAATGTGCAATCTTCCACAAACCAAAGGTCAGATCTTCCATTCAACACACAAAACAGAAATGTGGAACATAAACCTAGACCTCAAGGGATGATAAGTACAAAGTCTGTTAAGAGTCCAACATTCCAAACAGCTACAAGTAAACTCCCAACACAAAACTTACCAACAGACTGAAAAGGGGAGGTATTACGGACAACAAAGGCTAATAATTCTCTCAAGGAAGAAAGTTGAGTTATCTGCTCGTGGAAACGTGACGTTAGATTGTAACATGGTGATCAAATAAATCTATAATTGTTTCTATACTTGTCTTGCTTATCTCTGTCAATTCTTGTTTTCTTGTTCCAAGTTACAGTTAAAAGCAAGTCAGCAGAACTGGTGACTACAACAGCAACCCATTTTGTATTAGTTCTAAAAAGAAAGAGAAAAGTAGAAATTGCATTGCCAATATTTTCTTGATACATACTCATTACAAATTGTCTTGCAATAGTCAGAAATTGAATGCATGACTACAGGTGGTGAGTGCAATTCAATATAGCTCGTCTATGAGCTTCCCTTAACAAGCACTGAACCCAAAACTAACCAAACTAATTCTGAGAATATTACGGATAATGCACGCAAGGAAAAATGGAAACAAATGGAAGGATGTTTATACTGAGAAAGAAACTGTTACAATTTCTGAGTTACATAATGAAGAAAGAGGGCTTATAGAATTTGAAACTCACAAGAATAGTAGAAAGACAAACATTGCTAAGAAACCATGTTCACCCACACCTTGAAAGGACATGGTAAATAGAAGATAAGGACTAAGAAGTTGCTATTTGAAAACCAAATATATGCTTATTGAAAACCACAAGTTTCACAAAAATTTTCTGGTTAAAAGGTTTTCTAAAAGAAATATGGATTCTTAGGTAAATAGTATATATAACTTGCTCTCAGATAATTACTATTGACAAAAGGTCAAAGATATAAATGATCAACCCACTTAAGCAAAAATAAAAGTAAAGGTTGTAAACACTTTAAAACTAAGTTATATGTTGATTCAGACCTCACCTATTTCTAGTCAATTTCACAAATTAACTTGTTTCAGTCTGTTTAATTTTTTTTCTTTTAATCATATCACCCCAAGCAAGGCGGTAACACCACTGATGTGCAGGGGGCTACATAAGAGTGAGAAGATTAGAAAAGAGAAAACCAGAAACCGCAATAGTTTAGTCTATCTACTCCAAAATGAAGAGTAAGATTGCCAATGTTTGTCTTAGTTTTCTACTAACCTCACATCCCAAAATAAGATCTTATATCATTTATCACTGGCTACCTTAAGCCTCTTTGTAGAAATAAATGCCTCAATAGATGGAGTAAAACCCTCCACCTTGTAATACCAAAATTACAACTGGAAGTAAAATAATTTTTATCATACTGAAAATAGACTTTAATTCTTGGAAAAAAAAAAAAAAAAAAAAAAAAAAGTTGGAAACACCACCAATGCTATTAAATTTTTATACAAACAAACAATATAGTGGCATCTAAAGATACTAACATGAATATTCATATACTTCTCATAGCTCCACTGTTACATTTTTGAGTCTTTATACTTGGGCAGTAACTTGTATAGCAATGACTAAAACAAACAAACAAACAAAAAAAAACATTGATGTTAATTAAATGCTCAATATATACAATTACCTGTTTTTGACTATCCAGAAATCCATTCCATTGTCACAGGTGCCATATCCTACAACCAAGACTCCATGATCAAGACGCTCAGAACTACAGTCCTTGTCAGAGAAAACACCAGAGTGATAGAAACGGAATTCATATGTACCAGCATCAATGGCTGCTGATATAGGTCCTATATGAGCAACTGCTTCTTTCAGAGCATCTTCATTACCAGACTCAACATCCACATAGCCAATATCAGTAGCTCCCTTGAAAGTCTTGTTGTAACGGCATTCAGATTCCTAAAAATGACAGGATTATAAAAGCATTACTACTACTACTACTACAGACTTTACAAAAAAAAAAAAAAGAGATAGAAAAAAAGAAAAAAAAAGAAAAGCAAATAAAAGTTAGAAATAAAGAGTTTAGCTTGTTAAAAATTTTTCATGGTTGTTTTCCTACAATATTTTCAAGTTAACATTTCAAAATATTTGAAATAAAACCCCACTGCAGCAATTTTTTTTTAGTATTTGTCTATATTTTCGAGATGAGGTAGTATTTACATTATTCGGAGTATTGTCCTCATCTTTGTTGCCATTTATATGATGTTTTAGCCTTCTTCGGGTGCTAGGTAATTTCGTACTTAAGCCTTTATTACAATCACTGGGGTATATATCATTCTCATAACTTGCATAGTAGTAATGTGTTATCTCCATCTAACCCTGCAAGTTACTTGTTCACCACTGCTGTAGCCTGGTATTGAACTCCCAAGTCGTAGGAACTAACCAACGTCTATATCCACTGGGCTATGTTTTCTTAAGGACAAGAACAACTGAATTTTTGGGACTTATAAATCTAATGTCCAGTAACCCTTTTTTTACCAGAGTTCATATTGCAATTTTTTGATGTTAATGGGTTTTCTCTAGTATGACTTCCAATCGTGGCATTACTGCTACACAAAGAATGAGAATGACATACCCCAGTGATTGTAATAAATGGCTCGGTTCAAAATTCCTAGCACCTGAAAAAGGCCGGAGCATACAACAGCTGAAACGTTGTATAAATGGCAAGAGATGAGGACAATAGTGCAAATAATGTAAATACAGCAATTCTTTTGTTAGATAAGTTCATAGCCATATCCCTTATCATTCCAAACATTCTGAAATATTTTCCCCTCAAGAACATCTCTTGAATAGCTACAAAGTAAGTTTCCTTTAGAACTTCCAAATTTGTTTAACTGAATTGAATATTTACAAAATTTCCCCACACATTTGATTGAATAGAATAAGTAAAGAACAGGTAGGAAAAAAGTAAATGTCTTTTTTCCTACCTGTTCTTTATTTATTCTAGTCATCTTGTCAGATTTCATATATTCAACTCACACATTTGATTCTAAATGGAGTTGGGTAGTATTACCAACCCATTCTTACCTTTGCTTCATAAGGATACGACTCCTCTGTGTCAACACCACTATTTTCCTTAATGTACTGAAAAGCTTGATCCATCAAACCACCATGACACCCATTGTTGCCTGACCAAAGAAATAAGTTAATTCAATAATGTGAGTAACATGTCATTATTAAAGACAAAAATGGTACCTGCATATGCTAAGTCTTTCCCTAATTTGTAGCATTGGGTAAAACAATCGGTAATAACAATGCAGTAGTGTTTAGGATGTTGTTAATTTGGTTAAATCTAGTGTTCAGCAGAGTAGAGGAAAGCAATATATACAATGTATATAAAATGCTAACCTAAAAAAAAAAAAAAAAAAAAAAAAAAAAAAAAAAAAAATACAATTTTAACTCATTAATAACCACTGCAAAATCTAGTATTAATTATAGGTTTCTCCCTATAACCCATGAATGCCTACTATCCATATTTGGATTAATAAGTTAAAGACATCATTTATGCATTGCCCTAATTAAATGTTCATGAAGAATTCAGGAATGCTAAGTTTTTAACAATAATAGTAATTATTAAAAAATATAAAATTGGCAAATGTAATACTATTTGGCTGCCGGTAATTAATAAGTTTTACTTTGAATATACACTTAACATGAAAAGGACTAAACTATGTATATAAAAACGATTCCCAGGGATTGGAAATTATGAAAACAAGCCAAATGTCTGCCAGGAACAAGATCTAATTTAGGTATTGACAATTGGCTGATGAAAGAAGACGTAAAGGCCGGAATGTCAATCAGGAGATGAAAAGGGTTACTCGAAAAAAAAAAAAAAAAAAAAAAAAAAAATCAGGGTGTTCAGAGTACGAAGCCATGCGAAGGGAATTTAACTGATAACTTTGTTTTAGTAAAAACAAGTTGCAGGTGTTGAATGATACAAACTGAAAAAAGCCAAGTTAGTGTATATTGCAAGTGAAATGATAGCTATTTCACTTTAGAGTAATACAGAGGTAGAAGGACCTGCCTGCAGCCACCAGGGAATCGCAGGTGCAAGCAGCCCATTGAGAAAGGAGGAAGAAGTTGTGATAGGAGCACTGCCTGCAACCATTGCCCAAGACAGGGGGAGACCACCTACCTCTACACCAGTTCTTGGCATACACCAATAAAAGTGAAAGTAATCGAAGAAATGAGATTTCAGCCGAGAAAACAGAGATCTTTGCCTGCACATGACTAACTGCCTAAAGGTAATTCCAACATCAGCCAAAAAGCCAGACTTACCAAAAATTACCAAAGTCAACTAAACGAACCCCTCCACACACACACATACACTAACCCTTACCATTTGAACTAAGTGTCGTCTCCAATTTGGGGACAATTTAGATTGACACATCTGCATGCAAGCACAACTAACAAAATTACTGTACATTATACTCACAATAAAACATTTGTCAATCTTTGAATATTTTTTTTTATTACTGTACATCTTCGCTCTGTTCAGACCAGCCTCAGATGAGATACTGAGGACAAATCTTTGCTTGCCTGCGATCAAATTAATCACAACATGGGGCAGAGCAGGCTGAGAGTTGAGGAGCCTAATTCATCAAGCGGTCGCAGTTTTGAATGTTTCAGACAACCAGAGAGAGAGAGAGAAAGTAGCTATTTGTGGTTCTAATAAACCATAAACTGATAGCGAAGGTATTACACAAAAACATGATGCTACGTATTTCCATTGTACACAGAAAATTTTAAAACTCATGCTTTCACAATTCCAATTTAACTTCAGTTCCAAATATCACAAAACCTTTTATACATGTTATCTATAAGCTCCTGTTAAGGTCATGTTTTTCATTACTATTGACAAAGTAGATATAAGAATATGGATCTATCAAATGATTATGTTCTTTCTGCAAACCATTGTAGCATAACAGTGACTAAAGATTTTGGAAGATATCTGGTAATGGAAATATAAAAAAAAAATTAAACTTATTTTAAAACATTTCATACTGATTATACAGAAAGTATGTGTATTTGAAAGGAGCTAACTAGGTCACAAGTCTTCAATTCTTTGAGAAAATTTGCAAATGATTTTATATTTGGAAAAAGTAATTTGACAAGCATTTATAAATTTTTCATTGGACTTAATAGGCTGACAAAACAAGTAAACAAGATTACCTTCAGGATAAGAGCAATCAACCAAGTTTTGTTCAGATAGAGACACCAGGTTTCCTGTCTGTCTGAAGTGTTGACCTTCAAGAGCACCAGTAGCAGAGAAAGCCCAACAAGAACCACAGGCACCCTAAAGAAAATAGGAATAGGGGGTGGGGGTCATTGAAGTTGTGAAAAATGTTAATTTCCTTAAATTATCTCTCAATGTATAAAAAACAAATTTATATATATTTATTGTGTATATATTTGAAAAAAAAAAAAAAAAAAAAAAAAAACACACACAAACAAAAACAGGCCAAAACATTACTTATTTTTTTCTATTATCAAAATTTGGGAAAAAAGTTGACAATTTTAAAATAATTGCTGTCGTCTCATTTGAACTATTAGGACCTTGAATAAGTTCTTGCTGATTTTTCATGGAAAGTAATGGTTATTTACAAAAATTAGTAAGAAACATGTCACTGAAAGTATTGTACATTGGTAGCAACTACTTCAGCCATGTCATGTGCCATTGACTGGAACAAGTGATAATCACAGGGCAATGTCTGGTAAATACAGCAGGTCAGGTAAGTATTTTCAAGTAGGTTTGCACCTGTTTTGCAACATGTGGCCTAGCATTGCTATATTGCAAAATCAGCTGTGTATCTGCTCGTACAGTGGCAGTTTTTTCTTCAATACTTGGCTCAAATGCATTGATTGTAGTTGATAGCAATCTCCTGTGATGTTTTCAAATGTTTCAGCAGCTCACAAACTACATCCAGCTGATTTCACCAAATGCAGAGCAGAAGCTTCGAACCATGGATATCTGCCACCGATGTTGATGCATGGCCAGGCTCACTCATGACCTTCAACACTTAGGGTTATTGTAGCATGTATATAAAGGAAAAAAAACACTAAAACACTTTTCTGCCATTGTAGCAGCTGTTCACATGTGACAAAACATTGTTTGATATCTCTTAGCTTTATCTTGTACAGAACCCAACATCCTTACTTTTAAATCATTCCTAATGTTTACAAACACTTTGAAACTTGTTTTATCAACTCTTAATGATTCTGCAAGTTCAGCTTGAATATTCATGAAGTAATGCCTCCAATTGTCTTCAAACTTTTTCAGTGCAGCAGAGCATTCTTTGTCTTCAACATAAAAATCATTGTTTCTGAAGCATCTAAACTAATCTCTGCATGTTGTTTCCATAGAACAGGGTCGCTGTAAGTCTCAACAAGAATTTTGTGTGCTTCAGCTGCAGATTTCTTTTGAATAAGGTAGTGCAGTAAAATTCCCCACAAATGCACTTTCTTTGGCACAAAATACGACATGTTTAACACTAAGAAAAACAAAGTTGTTTGCACTTTGGCAAAATAACATACACTGAATTTCAAACTGACATGTGTTACCATCTGAAACTACATGCACACAGTTCTGGGAATGCCATTTAGTGGTCGTCTCAAGCACTAAAAAATAAATAAATAAATAAGAAAAAAGAAAAAGAAAAAAAAAATTAAGCTATCCAAATCAAACATCATAATGGAAAACAAACTGCTTATCAAAGTCCTACAAAATGACACTAGTATTGTCATACTGCCACAGTGGTGATGGGCAAGCTGGAATACCCCCAAAAATAGGCAAGCCTATTCTAGGATAGCAAATAACAAAAAATTAAGCTAAAAATGAGAAAACCTTCAGATTCTAAATGAACATTCCCACCATCCATACAATGCATAAAAAAAATTAAAAAAATCATCTAATGTGTAAAACACCATTCAAAAATCAAGCGGCCACCCAGACATATACCAACAGGATATAATCAAACATGCTTCAAAATAACTACTGCGAAAACATAACATCAGTTTTGGCAGAGTGTCTCTAGAGAATTAAGTTATTTTTCCATTAATTTGGTGGTATAATAATCATGAATTAATTCCTTGAGCAAGATAGTATACTCAGATTCAGTAGAAAAGCTAATAGTAACTAAACAGTACTAAAAAGAGAAGACTAGATATCCCTAGACATGGACAATTTATCACCATAAATTAAATAAAGGTTTCAGTTCAGAATTCACTTAGGGTCATGAGAAAAAAAAATCTAGAGGACAAAACAGCCAAAAGTAAGAGAGGACATTAGTCTAAATGTAAATAAGGGTAACTCCTCATCACAGAAGTTCAGACAGAAATGATAGCTGTCAATATAAAAGTGAACTTTTCAAGTGTACTTAAAACTAAAACTTCATTAAAAAAATAAAAAAATAAAATGAAGGTAAAAAAACTACTCACTTGGTTTTTAATATCGGTAACATAACCTTTCTTTCTCCAGTCCACTGATTCAGGAAGGTCTTTATGAACAGAAGCTTTCTGACCAGTTTTCTTTATAGGCTTGCCTTTGTAACCATTCATGAGTCTTATAAATTCTGTGTGCGTCTGAGAAAAAAAAAAGGAAAAGTTAGTAAATCTAAAGTTAAACAACTTTAGAAATAAATTATTTCAAGACTTTGATACTAGTGTAAGCAAAGAATCCAATAATTTTCCCATGACAAATTTTACTGACACTTGAAGTCTTGTGAAGAGGATCCTTTAATTTAATTGTAGAGAAAAATTTAATATATCAGTGTCATCTAGAATCAAGTTTCTATAGTGAATAGGACTTGACTAACTTACCAGTTCTTAAAAATACTAAATTATTTGGAAACAATTGTCAAGCAACTAAGCTGATACATAAAGACATTTTTTAACATACTTCTACATCTGCCTGTATTTTAGAGATGAGGTATTGTAAATATTTACATTATTTGAACTGTTGTCCCCCATCTTTGTCATATTCACAATATTACATATTACATCCATTGTATGCTCCAGCCTTCTTCAGGTGATAGATGTTGGAATTTTAAACTGAATTTTTTACTTAATCTACTGCGGATAGATTGTTCAAGTACCACATGCCATGCCTTTTCTGCATATCTCAGTTTCAGTTATTTCCCTTCAGTAACTCAACTTGCCAAGTTTGTTCACCTCCACTGTGGCCAGATATTGAACTCACAACTATTTGGGCCAGTGAATAAAAGCATTACTTCAAGTAATCCAGTGACTTGAAAAATGAAGTCACTAATTAATTATTCCCTAGTTCACTTGTATCAGGTTTTTTTTTGTTTTTTTATGATCACATTAGAGTTTTAACATTTCCTCCTCCAAATACATTTTTTGCTCAAAGACATTAATGCCACCTTCAATGTTAAATTTTGATTTCTGAAGAAACAAACCTAATGGGTATATTTACATACTTTCAGGCATGTCTGATCTACCTAAAGTCATAATTTTTTGATTGTGGACAAATAAGTAAAGGAGACTGTGTGTTTCAGACAAAAGTCTCAATAATAATCAATATTGCCAACTCCAAATTTTTTTCCAGATAAAACTATCATGAAAATGGCCAAACATCAGATAAATCAAGTTATTCAACCTTTATTTTATAAGCTATAAAATTATAGCTTATAAAATAATACCTATATTATAAGCTTTCAAGCTTATATGTACACCCTGACTTTTACATCTTTAACACTAGTAAAAGATATAAATGAAAATTTACTAAAAAAAGAATTTGATGGAAATCACACCAACCAACATCAATTCATGGGGGAAAAAAAAGGTATTGGTTCATTCTCTACTAGAGAGGAAGAAAGCCATCAGAATTCAGATGCCATTGTATGAATCTGATTGAGCCTAGTCTAAGGGCTGAGCTGTAGAACTATTAAGCCAACAAAGGATTCGAGGATCCATAAAGTATAGGCTATGAACAAATTCTAGCAAGTTCAACAAGTCTATACAGCTAGGAGATCAGCAAGCCCCCAGGAAAATTTTTAAACTTGACCAAATACAGGGGAATTTTGAGGTTATATGAAATGGGTATGACAGCATATTTTAAGGCCAAACTTAGTGACTTCAATCAACTGGACATCAGTTTTTGTTGAAAAATCCACTCATTAATAGAGGTTGTCTCAAGAGCTTCTGAGATCAGGGGCCATGAAGCTTAGGCTTCATTAGTTTCTTAGATCTACCACTGAACAAAAGGCAGCAGAATAGCAGCAATTTATGTTTTAGCAATTCCAAAAGCAAGTTGATATATCTCCCCAGGACAACCCTCCAAGCTGTCCTCAGCACAAAGGCACTGAGTGATTCTGCAGATCTGAACTAGTTGTAATGAACTACCTCAGGTGTCCTTCGATTACAAGTACCAAGGCCAATTGGTTGCAATATATTATGATTAACTTTTACACTAAGTCATTGATATTGCGTGTGTCTCTATTCAGAGCTACAATAAAGCTTTTAGCTCCAACAAAGAGCAGAAATGATTTCTGATGTCCTTTTTTTTTTTTAAGAGGATATTGTACAAGTGGAATCAACATGTCTTCAGATGGGACTGATGTAGTACCACTTTCAGATACGGAGTGTTTCAGAAATATTAACCATATCAGAGGTTTATAAAGAAAATTCTGCCAGCAAATCATCATTAGGAAAGGAAGTGCAAGAGAACCATTCAAGATGACTAGAAAGACTATCAATTTAAAACTGAAGTTTAAAGCACTATTTGTTTTCCTTTTGTCAAGCAAATTTCCAAGATTTGTATTCATTACTGTCCCTTGAAGTGTTAAAAAAAATTACAAAAGTTTCAAAAAGATACATCTATTACAAAACATTGATATCACAGTAAAAAAAAATTGTTTTGCTGAATTCCTCATACCAAAATTAGAACTGTTTGAAAATTTCAGGCATGTACCTCCAAGAAATACTTTTTATGGCAAGCATAGTATACTTTTTCTCTACTGTCAACTTGTGCTACTGGCTGTTTTTATGTGTAAATATAATTTTAATTGATGTAATACTGAAAAATAAATAGCTTCTTCTCTGTTGTCTTCTGAAGTATTGGAAGAAGTTGAAAATGTTGAAAATACTTATATGATCAGTCAAATTTGCCCTTCTCTTGTATTTTTTCTATTTTGTTAAGAACAAAATGTTCCCAAACCTTAAGCTGATCTGATTTAAGTTTTATCGATTCCATCAGCATTATTTTTCTTTTACTTCAAGACTACCTATATAACATTCATGATTTTTAACTTCTTTGAAGCCTGCATTTTCAGTTATCCACTGTTAAAATTTACTTTTTATCCAATAAGATGAGAAAAAAATCTAAACACTGGTAAATTTTGAATGGTCATAACTTGTTTACTAACCGTGCTATCAAGATAAATTTAGCACCATTTTTTTTATTTATCAAATTCTCCATGCCTGTAGTAAATGTTTTTAGATGTATGGAAAATAAAATTTTAGTTTTGAATACCTATTTATTAGAATACTACCAAATGATGAGTAACACTGATTAGTTCACATATTTCAATCCAATACTAGCAGTTGTAGAAAACAGCTTTATACTCTTTTAGATCACTAATCCTGGTTATAATTTATTTACTAGGTAAGAGAGGGTTGAGAACATAATGAAATACTCACCAGATCTCCATATTCATTCATGGCTAGACGAAAAGTATGAATATTTTCATCAGCTTTTCTATTGTGTCGGTCAATAAGGTAATTATGACTTTCCCAAGTCATTCGCCTAGTGAAAAAAAAAAAAAAAAAAAAAACCTCAAAACTTATCTTTATAAGAAACTGAAAATATTGAATATTTTAAAGGAGTTTTTATAAAACTATAGGTAATACTTTTCTTGTTTAGCTATTTACAACTTTAGGAAAATTATACATTATAAGAGGTATTCATAATAAAATAGTATACAAAACATGCTACAAAAACACCAAGTTTTAAAGAGTAAGTTAATGATGCATTTCTATATAAAAGTAAGTTATACAAATAATGAATATTAAACCTTTCTCAGGACAAGAGTAAAAGTGCTTGTTAAATGAATCAGTCCTAAGTCTTCTGATAGAAAATAAATGAATCAAGCCATTTGACAAATTTAAAGCAATTTTTTATCATGAAGATGCAGTTAAAATTTTAGATAAATATTTATTGACATAAACTTAAGTGCAGAAAATTTCATAGTCTTAAAAAAAAAAATATCTGATGAGTTGTTATTGAGAATTTGAAAGTTTTTAAAATTTCAAGTGAAACACTTCATTTTTGAAAAAGCATGCAACAGGTAATAAATTTCACAGGCAAAAGTTTATTTCTCTAGAAAAATTTAAAATGCTATAATTTTCAAAATATTAAAAACTCAATTTGCTTAAAATCTAAAAATAAGTGAATGATATTTATTGGTGAAATGTTCTTTAAAAAATAAATTAAAAAATTTTAATAAAAAAAAAATTTTTTTTTTTTTTGTAAATTTAGTTTAAAAATGAAAATTATTCTATCATAAAAAATGAGTTAAAATTGATTGGACAAATTTAAAACTGTTTCAAGTAGGAAATGTTTGTGGAAAACAAATTTAACATCCCAAACACTTAGCTTATATATTTGATAAAATCTAAATTAATTGGCACAGAGACTAAATGATAGCTAGTTTGATATTCTGAATTATATAATTTAGCTGCAAATACAGTTATGATCTTTAGAAGCAAGAAGTTACATTTTTAATTATGGCAAACTCACCTAAAAAACTCCTCTTCTTTTTGATAGGTTTTTCTAAATTTAGACTTAAAAAGCTCCCATTCCTTGTCAAGTTTGGGGTCTGGGCCAATCAGGACAGATACACTAACAGGAAGTAAAATGGCCAATACTACAGCAAGATACATCCTGAAATGAAAGATAAAAGACAACAGCAACACTTAAACATTGTAATATTTAACATTCAAGTAGAATTCAACAAGATCAACTTTATTACCAGTGAATAGTTATTTTGAACATTCATAAGAGTAAATAAAAATAAAGATTACCTTTGATGAATTAAGATATATTCTTAATTCAAGATATTGGGTAAAAAAAAAGCATTCTCAGTTATTTTAAAGTACATAGATATTTTTATAAGGTTATGAATACTTATTTTTCAGTTATTTATAAAATGGTAAATATTGCATTGTAGTTATTTGACATGTAAATTTTCAAAATCATTTCTTTTCAAATGTTTTCCTTCATAAAATGATTTGAAATATTGTAGCATAGGGGTGCATGTTTTTTGTACGTCGGGAATCACCAACTGTAGCATAAGGAGCTGGTTAATTTTCTGGTAAAATTTCCTAAGTACTACCGTTGCTATTCCCCTTCAAATTTATCCAAAGTATCATTGTATAATAGAAACAGTATGCGCTGAATTCAAATCAAGTGCAATTTATCGAAAAAAAAAAAAAAAAAAACCTTACCTTTATTTATCTAAATATCCATTTGAAAAATGAACCATGCCCTTCTTCTCTCCCGTAACTATCATGTAGACATGTAACTAACTGCAGAATGACGGGCTGCGTCCCCTCTTTACCTCAGCCTCTTTACTTCCGATTAAGGAAGTAATGCGCCTTTTTTTCTTTTTTTTTTTCAGTACAAAATTTAAAGATAAAGGTTTTTTTGTTAAAATATGAAAATATGTGTAAGTTTTTCGATAAATTGCACTGGATTTGAATTCAGCACATCCTTTTGCACTGATATAATGCTACTTTAGATAAATTTGAAGGGTAATAGCAACGGTAGTACTTACGAAATTTTACCAATTTTTTTTGTATGCGCCCTAGTGTCTTACATAACCGAACTCCCTACAGCTTACAGGATTTATGCAGAATTATTATCATCAGAAGGTTTTTTATTGTTATCAGAAGGTTGTTTGTCAATTGCAATGTGTGGAATAGTGTAAGAATAAAATATACATTTTGCATTTTAAAATAGAAATAAATTTAATTTAAAGAGAAAGACTAACATGTTGTAGGAGTTCATGTGCAATTCGAAACATAGGTTAAGGGTAGAGTTGGTACAAAAAAATGTTCGTAGCAGTTAATTGTTGAAAGAGATAAGGAAGAAGAGGACAATGTTGGGGTTGTTTGAAGTTACATTTTAGATCTGCTCCCATTTCTCAGTCTCTTCGAAGTCATGTCCTTTTGAATTTCGCACTGGATTGCTACATCCTTTAAGTCTTACAAGTCGCTCCCATTTGTCAAAAAATCAATTTAACACCTACTTGCGAAATTTGGTTTCGACTTTTTCGTTAAGTACATGGTCAATCTTTTTCTATTTGGGAAAACCAGGAGATTTCACACATCGTTGTGAATTTTTGTAAAAGTGAAGAGAGTTGATATCCGATACAATAACATTGTACTTAGTTCAAATTATTTTTATAATCTTGTAAAAAAAAACATTGATAAAAGATATAAAATTTGTAATAAGTGTGACCATACCAAAAATTAGTCCCAAACCTTCACAAAAAAAATTCAATAAAACTCAAAAAAAATGATATTTTTTTCTCATAATTTATGCATAACTTTGTTTGGATAAGAAAAAAAATCTACACAATTTTTAAAAATTCAATGCAATTTTGAAATTCATCTCATATTTTACTGTCTATAAGTTCTTTTTTATTAATTAAAGACGAGTTTGTTTGAAGAATTAAAAAAAGTTTAATACCATTTTTAAACGTGAAGCTTTAAAAGAACTTTTTTTTTTTTCATAGACTGTTTTTTTACAGAAATTCAAAAAGGAAAAGTTTCTTTGCGGGGCTATTGTTCACTGC
The DNA here is from genome assembly GCA_037127315.1 of Ascarosepion bandense. NCBI lineage: Eukaryota > Metazoa > Mollusca > Cephalopoda > Sepiida > Sepiidae > Ascarosepion > Ascarosepion bandense. Next base: position 4,290,023 of record JBBBDQ010001382.1, on the reverse strand, counting down.
CGGATGATTCAATAACTCATTTTTTTTTTAATTTTATCATTGCATGCAAATAAATATCTTATTCTTATGATATCAAAAAAAAAAAAAAAAAAAAAATCATCAAATCTCAAAAATAATTAATTTAACCTCGAAAAAAGTAATCATTTTAGTTTTAATTAATATACATTTTATTTGTAAACTAAACTATTATTGCTAAGATATTTTTTAAAAGTTCAGACACCGATTTCTTGATTATTGCAGTGCTGACATTTGTTTTTGAACAAGATTTAAAGTTAAGGATTGCAATAGAAAAATAAAAACTACCTTCCGATCCTATGATATCACAGATTGACAAGAGAAAATTTAAGGATTATTTTTTTTTTCATTTATTTTTTTGCAACGATTTAAAAAAGTTTCTCAAACAAAACTTAGTTTTGAAAGGAAAACCCTTAGATTACAATACAATTTGTTTTACTTTAATCAAATTCAAACAGTTACAGTAATGCACTAAAAAAAAAAAAAAAAAGTTTAACCGATGACCTAACACAGCACTCCTCGCGACAACGCACTTGACCTTAGGCGCAAAAAAAAGCATTGTGAAATATTAGCGATAAAAAAAATGACCTATTTCTCAAGAGCTGTGCAATAAAAATTGCATTTAGTAAAATTAGGTATTACAAAAACAAAAAAAAAATCTTTATACATTATTAAATTTTGAAACGCAAATTGAAAAATACTGTAACAAAAAAGTGGTTATGTTAAAAAAATTAATTCGAATTCTTACCTTTCGAAAAAAATAAACATTTACCAGAATTATGCAAGCCGTATGAAAATGTTGCGAATTTACTTATTGCCAGAAATAAAATTATTGTCATAACTCCGATTGGTTCTAAAAAGTAAAAAAAAAAAAAAAAAAATTTCATTCATTTTTAGCAGTTTTTTAGTGTTTTTTTTTTATGTCTATCTTGCTCTTGCAGATTTCGTAATTACTTCTTGAACTCATTAAGGGATTGATCAGAGATATATCTTTTTTTTTTTTTTTGGAGGGAGTTATCTACTTTCAATAAGCTGAAAAAAAAATACAAAACATTAAACAATGGTACTGGTATTGGTCACTTTCTTTCATGAATGGACAAGAAAACATAAATAAAACAACACCCTTGGACAATGAGTAGTAATTTAAACAAATCTTTGTCTGACATATAGAAGAATCAAAATAAATCTACTTACTCATAAATGTGATAGAATTTACTCTGCAAAATTAATTTTCGGATGGTTTCTTTTGTAGACAAACAACTCAAATATGATCACGTGTTTAAATCCCATGATGCACTTACGTCACAACCGCGTGAGAAAAACGAAAATATCATCTGCCTTAGCACGAGATTTTTATCACTCTTGCTCGCGTATCTACGTACGAAAAAGTAAAGACTTGTTAACGGGAAGGATGGAGCTGTGGATCTGAAAGTTCAAAAAATATTTCATCTCCATTTAATTTTGTATTACAAGACTTCATTTACCTCTTACTTAAGTGCCTGTACTTAAGTCATTATTTTAAAATAAAATCACATTTGTGAAGAAGTCTTAAAAATAATTTTTAATAAGTAAATAAAAAATAATAAAATCGTCTCTTCTGATTTGTTTTATTTTTCTTATGCATATTATTGGCATAGTTCGCTTATTTTTATAGACTTAGAGAGTAATCATTTTCTTGTCTGTAATTTTTTGCCACCCGAGTTAAAAATAAATGGAACAAAAATTTAATAAATTGTCATTTTTTTCTCCTAACTAATCAAAAGCTGAATGGAAAAAATGTAAAAAAAAACTAAAAGAAGTTATTTCTATATTTTAAGTAGAATTCGGAAATATTTGTTTTAAAATATTTGTTTTAAAATGTTTTAAAAAGAAAGTAAAAGACTCATCATAGCACTTTTTAGTCACTAAAATGTGATTTGGGTGGGGGCCTTAAAAATACGTCGATTTAAAAAAAATCTTCGAAATTTATTCAATTGGATTTTAAAATTTGGCATTTCTGTCAACCACGGACTTCTGCAAAAGATGCTGTTGTAAAAATCGTTTTTTCTTTCATTTTATTTAAAAGATAACGATATCCTTTTAAAGTTTTTATGCTAAATCCGAAAAAAATAACAAAAATAATTTTCGTCAGCGTAAAAGTTACTAAAGTTTTTTTTTTTTTCAAATATTGGCACATAATCTCGTCACTACGAACCCGAACCGCTCTTATAGACTTCAGTTTATGTTCTGTGGATGTACGGAAGATAAAGAGAGAGTGAACAGTGAATGTAATTATCTATGTATTGTATAAAGTATGTATTTATCCAAATGTAGTAGCTACTGCTTGACCACGTAGTGAGGGAATGTATGTTTGTTTTCAGCGTAGAAAAAGACGGTTTAACAGGTTTTTTTTTGTTTTTATCATATCACCCCGAGCAAGGCGGTAACGCCACTGATGTGCAGGGGGCTACGTAAGAGTGAAAAGATTGGAAAAGAGAAAACCGAAAACCACAACCTAAACAGGGAACAAGGGATGAGTCTCTTCACCTGTTCAATAGACGTGGGTGGAGTGTGAACCGGGCGATAGTTTAGTCTATCTACTCCAATTGAAAAAAAAAAAAAAAAAAGGAGTGAAAAGGTTGGAAAAGAGAAAGCTGTAAACCACATCCTAAACAGGGAACAAGGGATGAGCCTGTTCAATAGACGCGGGTGGAGTGTGAACCGGGTGATAAGCCTTAAACTGTTACGGTCACCAGCTAGTTGTGCAAATGTCGCATTTCGTCTCTGGATATGTTGTGATGGGCGCCATATTGGAAGACAAAACTAATTTATCGACTGATTTTGTTTGATTTTCTGTTTATACTCACTGTTACACATCTAGTGTTATGCTTTGAAAAAGCTACCCGCTTGTCACTATATCCTGGTTGTAGAAGCTTTCTGATTGCTTGGTAGAACTATGACTTGTTTGACTGAAGATTTTTATTAACCGTTTATTTTTTTTTTTAAGAGGATAACATATTGGTTTTCTTATTCATTTGGCTATCACCACAAGTCTGAAAGCCCGGCAACCAAGTGATCCCGGATAAATTCACCTTTTAGGACTCCATACTTTTAATATTCAGTTAATGCATATAGATTGGATTATTCTTCTACTTTAATGGCATATAAACTCTGGTTATTTACTGCCAAAAATATTTTAGAGATTAAATGTGAAATGTGTACAATCGCTACAGATGTGTGGGATTCCAGAACAACCCGGATTAAAAAGGCGGTTTAATGCGGGCTATCCGGTCCACAAAATACAACACAAATTTCGAGGAAAGACAACGCAATAAGAAAAGTTATATAAAAATATGAAAATTTTGTATTTAACAATATATATACAATATAAACAATTTGTACAATTTGTGAATCTTTTGTTTGATAGCAAAGTCTCTTTTATATTTGGGTGAATGTTAGTTGAATATAAAAGTGTCTGTTGTCTTTGAACGAAAGTTGGTTGAGTATGAATGTGTTGGTTTTGAATCTGTAATTACAGAGTAGGAGCACAATGTTTCTTTCCTTTTTATGTATCAGCCGCTAAGTAGGTGGAAAAGGAAAGTGTTTCAAATTGTGTTGAAAAGGAGTGTGAATGTAAATTCCCGAGGAGAGAGAGAGAGAGAGAGAGAGTGAAACGGAGATACTAGTAATTGGTAGTGTATGTGTGAAACGATGAATCAGTCTACTTAACTTAGTAAGTCTATGTTACTTCTCCTTTCTGGTTGCTGAGAGATGTGAAAAGTTTTATGGCCGTTGCAGGTGTTTTCTCTCTTATTTCCATTCGTAACGGTTGAGTGTTCGAAGGATTAGTTTGTCGGCACTGGTCTCTTTGATGTCGGCGCCTATCGGGCTGTGCGTATCTGACACTGTGCCTCTCAGGATTGACTGGCGTGGCTGACAGATTGACTGTTTGCTTGAGGGACGGATCTACCGAACTGCTGTCTCTCACTAACAGCCTCTTGACTGACTGACTGACTGACTGACTGACTGACTGACCGTAACCTGTCAGGGGACCTCCTTAAATATTGAATTCTGGTTACGTGGGAGGATCCCAGAACGATTTTTTCTTTAGTTGTGAAAAAAACCGTTTTGCTGACGTATTTTGAATTTCTCGATTTGTCAACCAATTAGGACCCAGAGTATCGCTTTTCACACTGACTTGTGAAAAAAAAGACTTTAGCCGTTTGGATCCACTTTTGCAGGTGTGCAATTCATTTTGTGTGTTTTTTTTTTGTTTTTTTTTTGTTTTTTAGCTGGTTAATTAATGATATAGGATTTGTATCCTATTGCTGTCACAAAATATCACAAACTTGTTCGGCCCTTGTATCCACTGTTCACACATAAATTGTTTTTCTTCCCAATAAGAAACGAATGGAAGTCTTCTTTAGCAGATTCATAGAAATTTAATTCATGTTCTGACAATTTAAATTTTGAAGTATATCATCCGTTTGGTCTCTTTGGTCTCTAAAAGTATTCATCTTTTTACTTGAGTAGTAGTATAGAGATTACTTGTTGAAACCTTTCAAAATCCTAGCTCCAGCTTTTCCATTCTAGTGACTTCGTAAAATTAAACAATTCCGGTAGTTGGATTGTAAAAGATGCACACATTTGTTGTTAAACTGAAGCAGTCATGTTTGTTCGGTTCATATCCCCTTTTTTCTAGGTTGATTCTTCTTTTTTAAAATAATTAAAAAACAAGATAGAAATATTACTCTTACAATATACTCACTGAAGCCACTTATACCATGTCGTGTTATTGAGTAATAAACAAGAGTATACAATAAAAAGAAAAATCTTTACTAGAACCTACATAGAGTAGCACACACCATGTTAAACATCCATCTATCCTAAAGTTCCCTCCTAATCCTTAAGAGTGTCTTTGTTGGTGTTAAGTAGAGTTATCCATTTTAAATTGTTTTAGTTAAGGCATCACCACAATCAATAGATCAATTTTGTTTCAATTCAGCTAAAGAATACAATACCACTTCTATGTATGGATTTACACTTAATTTGTAGTTTCACCATATATGCAAGTCTCCGTCTACTTTTTTAAAATAACAATTCATGATGCCCAATTACTACTATGAGGTGGAACATGTAAAAACCTTTTCAGACAAATTTTTATGGTTTTGCAACTACCAGAAGCAAAATCTGGTAATTTTCACAACAGGGTTCCTTCAATCCTGTTTTTGTCATTTTTACACATTCCAGTTTCTTTCTCATCTAAATTTACAGCATTATTTCCAAAACATTTATGTTTAGTATGTCAAGTTATTGATTCTCCATTTCTACTGTATCTTTGTAGCGGCCTAACTACATTTTTTAATTTGCTATGTAATAATGTTAGCTTCTCAATTCAATGTGTACCAAAAAGTGAACAAACAAGACGTAGGTAGACAAAATTTTAATTATAACAATAATCAGTTAAAGGGAGAGAACTTATTTTCACCCTTTTAATAATTAACTGGAGATGTATGAAACACTTTTTGTATGTGTTTAAGAAAATAATTTAAACAGTTCAAAGATGATGAGTTGGTAAAATAGTCTGTAATTTGTTCCAGTTCAAAGTGATGAGTTGGAAAATAGTCTGTATGTCCAAATAATTGAAATAATTCAAAGTGATGAGTTGGAAAATAGTCTGTATGTCCAAATAATTGAAATAATTCAAAGTGATGAGTTTGAAGAATAAACAGCAAGCAAGGTGTGTATGAATAAGAATGTCAAAAATACTTGCGTTTCAGCCGATAAGTTGAAGTAATATAATTATTTACCAGGAGAAAAATATTGAATGCAAAAAGTTGTTATTGCAAAGTTTGAATATTTAATTTAGTTTCTCAGTCAGGTAAAGATGAAACCGGCTTATTTTCTTTTTAAAGAGTAGGCGAAAATATATATGCCTTAAAAGATAAGTGAGCTGGAAACAATAGGTCTGGTAGCTTCAAAATCTTCTTTCCAACTGAAGCTTCAAGAGCGGGAAGATTCCCGCTTTTTCGAAAGAGAGGCAAAATGCTGCTGCTGATGCAGAACGAACCAATGAAAAGTTTGGTTACAAAAAGAAGATGGTTTGATTTATTTTACAATTTTCCTTCTCGAACTTTTTATAAATATAGGTGATACGAGGGTATCGTAGAGAGCTCGACATCTTCAAAATAGCCCCATTTATTTATAACTGAGCCATAAAATAGACACAGATGAAAATAACAATTAGATAATTTAATTTTATTATCAAATATAACATGAATGAGATTACAAATTCAAAGTGGAACATGCTAAACAGTGTGCTCGTAGCATCACCGAATTATATCATCTTAAGAAAAGATACAAGAAAGAAAAGAATGAATGACAGATGATGAAAAAGTGACAACAAACAATGCCAAAGAATGGGAAAAAGTCAGTCATTTAAGTACCATACATGATACACATTTGGACGAGCATGTCTTGAAAAAGACATGACTGACTGGGCAGAAGATTTTCTCACAGTAGTTTGCCATTACTTTCTGCCGACCAAGGCTATAGAACCCAATCTGCTATGTCAGTGAAACTGAACAAAAGCCCTCCAGTCAACAGCGTTCAATACAGACTATCCATCAGCCACCTTCTTTCATTAAATTTAATGTGCAAGCGTGGTTTCCCATCATGGAAGCCCAGTTCTGCGTTGCAGACATTAGAGGAGTACAACAAAATATAGTTGGAAACTTACAACCAGCTATGCTTCAAGCAAAGGACGATGAAAAACTAAAACGAGCCATAATAAGCTCACGTGAAAAATCTAAACCAGTGATGCTTAACAAATTAGTGTAAGCTTCCAAAATGACAGGACGTCCTTCATTATATCTAAACAAGCTCATATCATTAGCTAGTCGCATTGAGTTGGTAAGGATATTGTCCGACAAGTTTATTAAGCTAGTGATAGCATCCCAAACCGCTGTAGAAACAAATCGCCTTGAAAAAATGAGTAATTATTTTTACTATATTTTAATAAGTAAGAGGCTGCGCAAATCTAGCAAGTTTCACGATATCAGCATAAGTATGAATTTGTTAAGAAAAACAAACAACTGTATCTTAATCAATGTATTCGTCCTTTTAACAAGGGTCAGAAGCCAAAATTTTATCAGGCTCATTTATATTCTGCGAACCTGCAATATTTTACAAACCGTGGTGCAGGTGGTCAGAGAAAAAGAACGTTAAGATACACCCTAAGATCCTGTCTATCTTTACTTGCTGAGGCGGCGGAAAACTAATTCAGTGGAATGTGTTAGCCTCCACTTATCTGCCCCTTCTTGAAGTTGCTGCTCGACTAAAGGCTCAAAAGATTAACTTTGGTTGTGGAAACAGGAGCTTTCAAATCGATTATACCTAAGAAATATTTAGATGGTGTAGTTATCTATTCAACAAATATCTCCATTTTGTTCACTAACGGAATAAGTGTTTGGTTTGGTTTGATTTTTTTTTTTTACGGTATATCAATCTCGATGGGTTATTAATGCCGACAAGATTTTTACATTAGATTCATATGGTTAGAATATGTATTCTTTGTAAAAAAAAAAATCAGTTTGTAGATTGGGTTTCATTGGCGTGTTTTTGTAAAGAGTGTTTTTGTCGAGAGTCAAATATATTGCAGGTAATATTTTTCATTTAAAAATGCATTACTGCAATTTGTTGTTTAATGTGTTGCTGGTATCGTTTCTATAAAAATCTATTTTCATAATGTATTGACCCCAGTTTGCACATACTGGAACCATAACAGGTGCTACCACTCCAGGCCAGGGTTTACCTGGGAAAAACAGAAATTAAGAGGTGGTTCCACGCTCTTCAAAACCTCTTGCTCCCAGGAGTAGTTTCTCGTTATACCCAGGACACCTGAGAGTTCAGAACAAGCTATATTAAATAAGTTCACCTGGACGTTTGTGATCACAGACACCACAAAATCTCGCTTAGGCTATGATTTATTAAATCATTATTCTGCCAGTTGACTACACAACAAGAGACTGGACAGACAGACACAGTAACTAACAGAGAATCTAATGCTGAGCTAACTCCTGAGATTATTGCGAAAAAATGTTTCTTAGAATTGAAGATTATTTTAATTTTTGCTTTTAGATGTTTCCTGGAAACATGTTACCTGTTGACCGAAAAACATTTGGCATCAAAGTGTGAAATATAGAAGAAATTTCTTGGGTTTTGTTTTGGATCTGCTTTTGCGTGTGAGCTAAGCAAAGTTTGTAAATTCGAGTCTTTTTAATTTTTAACAAAAATCAACCAATCAGTGCTTATTATTTGAAGTTTAAATCTTGATCTTGTTTTGTTCGCTACAGAACTTTACACAGTAAGTAACTTACAAACTCTTTATGAAACAAATACAAACTTTCTACATTACAGACACAAAAAGTACTTTTGCTCTTCTATTGTCATCTCTCTTAAATTGTTTTATTAAATGTTGCGTTTACTATAAACCTTGTTAATAATTATTTGCATATTTTCAAAGAGTAACTCTGACTAAATCAATCAATCCTCAGCTGTTGACTCCGGCAAAAGTTGGATTAATTATTTATTTATTGATCCTTACTCAATTTATTTTATCATAATTTGAATTGACAAATCCTTTTCTAGCTGTATCTCCAAAACCTACGAAATCCACCAATTTTTTAAAATTGGATGCAGCCAGTGGATTTCAACAGTTACCTTTGGAAGAAATTACTTTTCGGCATTTCAATTTCTTCAAAAGTATTTCACAGAAGAATGTGGAAATTATTTGAAAATGTGGAAGGAAACAAAGTTATAATAGATTACATACTAATACATGGGAGAACTGTGCAAGAACATGATATAGATTAAATATAGCTGTAGTGGATAGGAAATTAAGAATTAAAATCAACTTTCTTTTTCACTTTTACAAAAATTCACAATGACGTGTGAAATCCTGGTTTTGCCGAATAGAAAAAGGATTGACCTCGTGCACACAGAAAAATTCGAAACCGGATTTCGCGAGTAAGTGTTAAATTGGTTTTCTGACTAATGGGAGCGATTTGCAAGACTAAGAAGACTTCGCGATCCAGTGTGAAAAATCTAAAGCACTATGTAAATGACTTCGATCAGCGTCAATTAGTCAAGTGGGAGCAGTGAGACGACACACTAAAATGTAACGGGAGTCAACCCGTACATAAGGTCGCGGCGCACTTTGTTCTCTTTCTCCTTCTTTCTCGTGTACTGATTTCTTTTACTTCTTCTTCTCTATCCAAAGACATTCCTACCAAACAAACGCTCATACTTACATATGTACGCATAAACTCTTCCCAACAAATTACTACTGCGAATATTTCTGCAACCCTTGATACCGTTAATTTTCTCAATGAACATTAACTTCTACAACTTATGTTATCCTTTCTATTAATAAATTTCTATTTTAACACGAAAAATGTATATTTTATTCTTCCACTACTTCACACAAATCCACACTTTCCAACATGCTACCAACCTTCTGATGATAACCTTTTGATAATTCTGGATAAAACTTGTAAGTCGTATTGAGTTTGGTTATGTATGACACAAGGCCGAATTAATAAACATTAACCAACTCCATTTAGCTACATAGAAGCCGGAATAAAATTAAATGCGAATATAGAAGTTTTTTAAATATATTATATCACGTAAAGGGGTACAACTGCGTAAAAATAAAATAAAAACTATTATAAAACTGAAACTACCGATTTCAATAACGGAATTGAAAAGGATTATAAAGGCTTTTTACCTTGTAGTGGAACACGGCCTAATATCCCACTTGTTTCAAATTTTATGGCTAAGGTGAATTTAAATTCTGAATTTTGATAACAAGAAAACAAGTATAATATTCATAACATGTACAAAATATGAAGTTGAAAAGATATGCTTAGAGAATGATTAGAGAAAGTAATTGTGACTTTAAAATTAGTTGTTCAAGAAACTGATGTAAGAATAAATTATCTCTCTTTTGTCTTTTATGTTCAATAAAAAAGCAGGTACACAAAACAGTTTGTCGAAAAAAAGTTGCTTGAAAGTGAGTTCAAAGGTATATGTAGAAAATGTTAAATGATTGTTCCTTTGAGAAAATTAATTAATATAAAAATGTATGAGTGAGTGAATATGTTGAAATTAGTTGTATGAGTGAGTGAGTATGTTGCAATTTTGGTATGTGTGTTAAGAGTTACTTAACTTGACAAAATTCAACAAGTTGTAGTTGCGTGGATTTCAGTGACGCACGGTTGACGTTCGAATTCTTACTGAGGATTTTGTCGTAGGTTTCCTCCTTTTTTACGCAAATCAGGTGGATCAAAACAAAGGTTGAAATTTTTGGCGTAAATTGATCTGAACACCTTCTATCACATGTTCTTGCGTGCCTTCTTCAACGAAGATTTACGTTTTTCAATCCAGCGTCTGTGCTAGACAAACATGAGTTATCGTTCAGAAGTAGATTTTGTGCTAATGTAAAGTTTTATCGGGATTCATGACGAGTGTAAACTGTCGTATCTGCTTATTTAATGGTGGGTTCCACAACCTCAAGGAGTTCCCAATTACGAGATACTAAAGGGAAATGTAAAGAAGTGTGCCAAAATACGTTTACCATTTTTTATTAAATGCAACAATGCAAAACAATATAATGTGACATAAACATGGTACTTACAATAGCTGTGTTTTGCATTCTACAAGATTACTACCTTTACGTTAAGGTGAGGTGGGGTCGTCAGCTACAACCTCTAGAAATATCTTTATTCCCCATTCGTGTGATTCTGGACGTTGGTACAGCACGTCTTGCTCTAACTTTTTCTCAGAACTGGACTGAATCTAACTGTGGCAAGGACATTAATACATTTCGTTTGTCCCTGTTATAAGGAGCATTTGATTGCAAAAAAAGGAACAAACAAGGATTGAAATTTCTGAGATGTTGAAGCCGAACTGCCTGGTAAGGTGGATTGACGTATTGATTGATCGAGGTCACGGTGGTGTTTTGATTTATGGTAAGGCGCGTTGATTGTCAAGTTTAAATCGGTGGCGACGTGGTAAGCCCGGAGTGGATAGTGAACGTTGATCAAATGGACGGTCTCTGTAGAATTCTGGTTGAAACTTTTTTTTTCCGGCGGGAACGTTTGTAATTGGCTATCATATTTTAATGTATGCATTCGTTTTGTTTGCCGGATGTAATACTCGAAGCCCCTGCGCAGAAAACGACTTTTTTTATTTTGTGTTTTGCTTTCTTAGCGTTTACACCCGGTCGTCATATAGAATTAATGCATTTGTTAATCAGAAAGAGATCTTGATTAAGTAGTATAACTTCCCTAACTCTGCAAAGGGCATTAACTCACGTCATCACTGACGTGATGACGTGAGTTAATGCTCGCGAAGGGTTCTATCTAAAATCTTACAATAAAATATTCGGATTGATTCATACCAGACCTTGGAACCACAATCCAACTCATGTTAAAACTTTTAAGCAAAGTAATATTTGGGTTTGGGTTCATTCACAACCGAATGCTTTTGAAAAAGTAAAAAAAGGCATTGATTAAAGCACCAATATTAAATATTATGCACAAATACAAAAAAAAATTGTGTGCCGATGCTAGCGGCTACAGGCTGGTAGTAGCATTATACAAAGGGAATGAAAATAAGACGTTATTGCTTATGCATCAAGAACTTTTAATTGCAGTTGGTATGGCTTACTTTATACTCGATGTGATTTCCTTGGTGCACTTTTTGCTGGAGACCTGTTTTTGTCCATTGGCATTATTTGGGGATTTTGTTGAGGCAGTGTCTAATAGAATGTCTAGCGTATAAGTGGAGTTTAATTTGCTCTCTGGAAGGTTTGATGGTGATAATTGGTTTTCATGTCTAACTAAGAATCAGGTCAAGAACTGTAGTTTTACTGGAAAATTTTGCTGTCAGATATCAATTGGATCATGTGCGTACCAATTTCTCCAACTGCTTGTCCATGTTTGGGTAATAAACATAGCTGCGTGCTAGGAATTTCATATTTCTAAGATCTTGATGATTATAATAGAATTGCTTTATCACTCTTTCATGTTATGAAGATGATGGGACAATCAGGTGTTCGGCAAAAAGATGACCATCGACTTCTGACAATGAAGATCGACGCTGAAAGAATGACTGAATTATTTTGTCAGTGCATACTTATATCTATTTTGTACAACGGAAGCATATCACTTTTTTAACACAGGATCAGAAGAGGTGGCTTCACGAATCATTCTAGAAGTGACTGGTAATGCTCTTACAGTCGATGCAAACACTGGAGTGACTTCCAGGTCTAGAGATAATGCTGCGATGTTTGAGTTTTTTGGTACTTTGTTTTTGTAGCTATGAGCCTAGATAATGCATTGGCATGATCATGATTGTATTTGTTGAATTATATTTTACAGGAAAATTACAAAGGAATAAGTTTGCACCTAACACTTGTATAAACATTTCCTCTTCGTGACAATACATTAAAACTAAGAACTATTAAAATTTCTGATTTATTTTACTGAAACGAGTTACTGACACAGCTTCAAGCATATAAATTCGTAAATAAATTTCTTATCTTGTTTTGTTAGTATTACCCGTGTGTTTCCTCATCGTTGGCTTGAGTAAATCAGCTGTTCTTTTTAACCCATAAACCCCACTACACTATAATTTGGTGACCCTTGAAGTGCGATGAAACTGCATTTTAATGTATTTGTAACAAATGAACATGTCTGACAACAAACAGGAGATGAAGCAAGCACCCACGTATGTCAGTGAATCGTACAAACAGTATCAATTAAACCATCTAGGTCCTCTGCATTTAATGTAATTACATGCCTTCAATTATGGAGGCTCAGTTCAATATTATAAGGATAAGGACACACATACAATAATTTTATCACGTGTTGGTTACATTACTGCCGGAAATAGTAAGCAAGATACAACCTACCATATTACGGTTGCGAGATTATAGCAAACTTAACGAAGTAGTCATAAAATTGCATGAGGAATCAAAGCCAGAGATTCTTAACAAATTTATGTTTTCTTCCACTCTCACAGGCAAACCGTCCATTTATTTAAATGAACTAATGACGTTAGCAACAAAGAATGGTGTGAGCAGCGACATCTTACGACACAAGTTCATACAAGCAGTGCTGATTAACATAATACCAGTCCTGACGTACAATTAATACCTTGTTTCCTGTATGATTACTAACCCCACTTTGTAAATACTATTTTCTTCCGTAATGCATTTATTTAATATAATTTTCTGTTGTTCGTATTTATTGCCGCACAACTCAACAGTGGCGACGAAGATTATTCGACATCCACACAGAGGGAAAAAAAAATAAAAAACATTAAAAAAAATTTTTCAAAATCGTCTCACAACTCAACAGTGGTGACGACACACTCACGGGAAGAAAAATTGCAAAATTGTCCCACGACACAGCAGTGTGACGAAGTATTCGACATTCTCAAGAAAAAAAAACTCAGTTACGTGGATCTAGTTTCATAGAGAAATTTTAAGTAGTTCGTTACAACGGAACTATTGATGACGAAAATTTGGCAACACGAAAAGTCTTTAATCGTAACAACAATCGACAACAGACGTAAAGTTAAGTGGAAAGCCACATTCGCAGCAAGAAAAATTGTAAGTCACGTTTAACTTCTTTTTTTTTTTCTGTTGGAAAAAATTGTATTGTAAAACTTGTGACCCTCCCCTCTGTGAAAGAAAGTTTTTTGACGTTAAGTTATTCGCTGTAAAAAGAAAGAAAAAACATAATGAAACAATTTCAAAATACCATACTTGAACTGATCAAATATCTAACACAACAACAATTAGAATTACAGAAAAAATTACAGGAAATGCAAATTGAAAATGAGAAAAAACAACAGCAAAAATTACAGGAAATGCAAATTGAAAATGAAAAAAGACAAATTGAAAATGAGAAAAAACAACAAAAATTTCAAGAAATGCAACTTGAAAATGATATAAGACAACAAAAATTTCAGGAGGAAAACGCTAGGAAATATGTTGAGATGCAGGAACTCTTGCATAAAATAGTTATCGAGAAAAATAAAAGCACGGATGATAACACATTCTCACAAAATACATTATGGACTACGATTGAAAATTTCACTTATAATCCCGACGAGGATAATACGTTTGAGAGATACCAAGATTTTTACGAAATAGATTGCAAATCGTGGCCGAATGAGAAAAAAATTAGACTTCTCTTAAGGAAATTAGGGACCTATGAACACAATAAATTCACAGATTTCATCTTGCCAAGGAAAACAAGAGACTTGGATTTCGATGAAGCAATAAGTCTGTTGAAAGAATTGTTTAGTCCGAGATTATCTTTATTTCACAAAAGATGGAAGTGCTTGAACCTATAAAAAATAATGATGAGGACTATACAACGTTCACGTCAGTAGTAAACAAAAATTGTGATGATTTCAGATTAGCAGAACTGACGGCAGATAACTTTAAATGTCTAGTGTTTGTGCTTGGTTTAGTATCTGACAAAGACGCAGATATGAGAAGAAGGATACTGACAAAACTGGAGAATGAGCAAAGTATTACGTTACAAAAGCTGGCGGACTATTGCCAACAGTGTGTTAGTATTAAGGAGGATGCAAAGAAAATTCAGGAAACCGCTATAGCAAGCATAAAAAATTTACTAGAATTACACGTGTTCGGTATCGATCACCGAGACGCAAGTATCATTCACCAACGACAAGTGGGAGGAAGTATTAACCCCCCCCCCTCAAAAAAAACCTTATGGTTGTGGCGAACGTCATTGGAGAAGTGACTGCCCATTCAAAAATAAAACGTGTAGGAACTGCAATAGACGAGGTCATATAAAGTCTAAATGCAGATTAAAAAGTAAAAGTCACGTAAAAATTACAAGACCAGAAGAACAGAACCAAAACATGAGAAAATATTTGCAAGTAGAAATATTAAATCAACCAATTAACATGCAGCTAAATTCTGGATCTGATATTTCGATTATAAACTATAAAACGTGGAAGAAATTGAACAAGCCAACTTTATTGAAAGCAAATAAGGTTGCCAGAACTGTCACAGGGAAAAGAATTAAGTTTGAAGGAGAACTAATTTTAAATGTTAAGTTCTACAATCTAACGAAAAGAGTGAAAATGTTTGTAATGAAAGGTACGAACAATCTATTCGGGACAGACTGGATAAACGAATTCGACTTATGGGATTTACCTATAAGCGCATATTGCAGAAATATTAGTGAAACGACTGACAAGATTAAAAAATTAAAAACAGATAAAAAAAAAAAGCTTTCTCTGAAGTATTTTCAGAAGGTCTAGGAAGATGCACCAAAACGGCAGCAAAAATCCAATTAAAGAAGGACATACAACCAGTTTTCAAAAAGAAGAGAAATACGCCTTACGCGGCGATTGAAAAAATTGATGCGGAATTGGAAAGACTGACAAAATTAGATGTGATATCGAAAACCGAATATAGTGACTGGGCCGCGCCTACGGTTTATATAAAAAAGAAATCGGGCAACATTCGCATTTGCGCTGACTTTTCGACAGGGTTAAATAACGCCATACAGGACTTCCATTATCCTTTACCTAGCCCTGATGAAGTATTCGCTAAGTTAAATGGCGGTAAATGTGATTTCTTGCTAGAAGAGATCAGATACTTAGGACACATAATCAATAAGGATGGGAAAAAACCCAACCCGAACCGTTCCTCTGCAATCCGGAACATGCCTGAGCCTAAAAACATTAAGACACTTCAGAGCTTCTTAAGTTTGGTAAGTTATTACCAAGCATTTATTCCAAACTTGCACAATTTGCGAGCGCCCTTAAATGAACTACTGCAAAAAGATAAAACTTGGCAATGGTCTAATGAGTGTAAGAAAGCGTTCGAAGAAATAAAAGATAGACTAACATCAGATCTATTCCTCGCACACTATAATCCCAAGCTAGAAATAGTGATAGCTTGCGACGCCAGTGAATATGGGATTGGCGCATGCATCTTACATAAGTGCTAGGACGGCACGATGAAACCGATCGCACACGCGAGTAGATCGTTACTACCAGCAGAACGCAGCTACTCACAGATAGAAAAAGAAGCGCTAGCGATAATTTTCTCGGTAACTAAATTCCATAGAAAAAATGGAAGATTTTTCACATTAGAAACGGACTATAAACCGTTATTAACCATCTTTGGTTCAAAGAAGGGACTTCCTACTTACACTGCAAATCGATTATTAAGATGGGGAACCATACTGCTGAATTATAACTTTAAATTACAACACTTACCATCGAGCAAAATTGGACATGCGGATGGCCTATCTAGGCTAATTCCAAAAGCAGATGAACTATTGGAAGATACTGTAATCGCAGCACTGAGAGCAGAAGTGGAAGTAATGAATATGCTGAATGACACTATTAGAGAATTGCCAGTTTCTTTAGTAGAAATAAAGAAAGAAGCTGAGAAAGACCAATTCATCAAAGACACAAAAATAAAATTAGCCGAGTAAGACTACCGGATTTCGGAGACATTTTCATTATGTGATAATGTAGTGTTGTATAGCGAAAGAGTAGTAATCCCAAAAGCTTTGCAGAAGAGGATTCTGAGAGATTTTCATGCAGGACACCCGGGAGTAAATCGTATGAAAAGTCTTATGCGATCTTACGTGTACTGGCCGGGGATGGATGTGGACATCGCGACTATGGTTAGTAGATGTAAAGGGTGCGCTCTTGCTGCAAAGGCGCCACAGATATTGAAGAAACCATGGCCAAGAACAGATAGACCCTGGTCAAGAGTACATGTGGATTTTGCAGGACCAATCGACAACTTATATTATCTGATAATAGTAGACAGCTACAGTAAGTGGCCGGAAGTATTTCAAATGAATTGACCAACAGCGGGAAATACAATTAATAGATTGCACGAATTATTCGCAATATTCGGAGTCGTGGACACGTTAGTAAGTGATAACGGAACACAATTCACTTCGAAAGAATTCAAGGAGTTTTGTGAAACGTTTAAGATAGAACATATAAAAACTCCACCATGCCATCCGCGTAGTAACGGATTGGCTGAAAGATTTGTCGACACCTTAAAAAGGGCATTAAAAAGGGCATCAAGGACACCTACTAAGAAGGCATTGCAATTATTCCTACAAGTTTATAGGATTTATATGATAACCCCTAATAAAGATGCGCCTTCAGCACTGTCACCTGCAGAATTGATGTTCGCGAGAAAGGTGCGATCGGCGTTTGATAAATTAATTCCAAGAGAAAAAGCACTTACACCCACAACTCAACCTCCAAAAAGGAAGTTCAAGAAAAATGAAAAAGTTTATTTCAAAAGTTACAAAAATAATAATGCCTCCTGGCTTCCGGGAATAAGAAAGGAACGTATCGGAAACGTTATATATTATTAAAGGCAAAAAAATTATCCACAGACGACACGTGAATCAGATAAGAAAAAGATTAACTGAAGAAGCTATAGACACGCTGTCAAGGGTAGATGATAGCATAGAAGAGATTTACGACACGTTCGACCTACAAATGCCGCAAGAGAAAGAAGTAACAGAGCAGAAATCTACTAGAAAAAGGAAGGCAACGCAACATTTGGTGGTGGATCCGAAAAAAAAGAAATATGAGAATTGATGAAAAAATCTTAGGAGGGGTGTGTTAGAGTGCTCTCCACCATTTTAATGATAAATGAACTATTCCATGCACTACAAATAGTGGTAGTGTCAAGACCTCGGTGTTGTTGGCGGTAATGTCACAGTAGCGATATACCAGTGCTAGAGTGATTGGAACTGTGCTAACAAGTCAGTCGGATACTTCCGGTAGTCAACCGGAAGTGATTATAATCGGACTCTACATCGTACGAAGAGACGTACAATTAATACCTTGTTTCCTGTATGATTACTAACCCCACTTTGTAAATACTATTTTCTTCCGTAATACATTTATTTAATATAATTTTCTGTTATTCGTATTTATTACAGCACAACTCAACAGGAAGATTGCTGACAACCTACTGCTGTATTCTAATTAGTAGTGTTATGGGATACATATTTTTTTTATTAAAATAAGCAACAGGAAAACACAATAGAACATTCTAGATAAATTGGATCAAAACAGCAGTAGAATCTAGATTACATTTTTATATTTCTCAACCAATCAGCTAAAAACTTAGAATAAGAACATTCTAGAAAAATAGGCTTGGAAGTAAATTAACACAAAAATATTTAGGCCCCAAACAAAATAGTAAAATAATAAATCTGATTGGTCAGTAAATGTTTTCACACCCTAATGTTAGGAAGATTAGTTGATCCCCTATTAACGTATATAATACACACAGTTAGAAAGAAAGGGCAGTCACCAAGCAGTCACCTAGCAGGCCATTAAGTCCGCATGACACCGTATACTTTGCCGGCCATGTCATTTCTTCCATGCCAAAAGTTCGTGACCTCGCTCCAAGGACCTTAAAAAGAAAAGCCGACGAATTTTCTTTGAGCAACGCGACACGTTGTCGCCAACTGAAACAACGCACCAAATGTAAGTAGGAAAGGCTTATTTACAGACTTTGCTAATGCAAACAAATGCACTTTTTAGCGCCAAAAAAATTACAGCGCAAACCTCAAAGTATGCATACGTCGTGGAAAAACTTCCCACCGACGTGGCAGCAGAAGTGGTCGATTTGCTAGACCATATGCCTGAGGACAAACCATATGACACACTAAAGAACGCCATTATAAGACGTATGGGTACATCGGATGGAAAAAAATTACATGATTTATTTAACAATTTGACCCTTGGACATATGACACCCTCACAACTCTTGAGGAAAATGAAATCTTTGTTGGGAAGCAGCACCATGTCCGAAACGGTGTTAAAAATTAAAAAAACTATGGACAGACAAACTCCACACTCATACAACACAGATACTCGCATCACTCCCTGAGGATTTAGACCTGGATAGATTGTCGGAAATAGCTGATAAAATACACGACAATAACCAAAACCAGAACGTTTACGCCACATCTTACAACCCAACAAATGACGCAACACAAAGGAATGCACCAACACCAAGAAACACAACATCACAAACAACCACGCCAGACAGGTATACTGAACTGCTGCAGGGCATGGCAAATCTAACTCTGCAGGTTCAAAGTTTGGTGAAGTTTCAAACATCCGAACGTTCCCGTCCTTACAGAACCTCCTCACGACGCAGAAGTCGAAGTAGATCGAGCTCATTCTCTAGAGAGCGACGGAACCATGATACCTGTTGGTATCATTTCAAATTTGGACGTGAAGCAAGGAAGTGCATAAAACCATGTAACTTCAATTCGACCTCACACACTTCAACACAAAACCAGGGAAACGGTTACACCGGCAGCAAGTAAAGACGACATTAGCTGCTGGTATAAAACAAGGAAGTCGTCTATTTTACATCCGAGACAAAATACCGGATATTTATTTTTAGTCGACACCGGCGCACAAATCAGCGTTATTCCACCGGATCCAAGAAGAAAACACCAACTATCTTCATTCACACTGCAAGCAGCAAATGGATCAAGAATTGACACCTACGGAGAGATAGCACTGACGCTCAATTTGGGTTTACGCCGACCTTTTCCGTGGATCTTCACAATAGCCCAAGTAAAAACACCGATTCTTGGAGCTGATTTTTTGTCCCATTTCAACGTTTCAGTGAACATGGCTAGGCAATCTCTCGTCGATGGCAACACAGACCTAACAGCAAAGGGAATCATCTCAATCTACAAGTCAACAGGAATCTGTGCGGCACTACCAGATGCGAATGGACTACAAGAGTTGATTACAAAATTTCCAACTCTTACTACGCCCTTTAAACATTCTGATGAAGTTCGTCATACAGCCAAACATTATATCACAACCTCTGGACCACCCACTCATGCATCACCACGCAGATTGCATCCAGAGAAATATAAAGTAGCAAAAGACGAATTTCAGCACATGTTACAATTAGGCATTATACGTCCTTCTAGTAGTCCATACTCCTCACCGCTACATATGGTCCAGAAGCCAGAAACAGGTGCATGGCGACCTTGTGGGGATTTCAGGAACCTCAACGCAAAAACAGTTCCCGATAGGTATCCAATCCCACATCTACACGATTTCGCCATCGGCTTGCAAGGAACCAGAATCTTCACAAAACTAGATTTGGTTAAAGCTTACTACCAAATTCCAGTAGCCGAAGAAGACATAGAAAAAACAGCAATTACAACTCCTTTTGGACTTTTCGAATTCACCAGAATGCCATTTGGACTACGTAATGCTGCCCAAACTTTCTAGAGACTCATTGACGAGGTATTGAGAGGGTTACCATTTGCTTTTGCTTATATCGACGATGTCCTCATTGCTAGCAATGACATCAAGGAACATAAAGACCATGTATTACAAGTTTTCGAGAGACTAGCACATTTCGGCTTGAAAATCAACATAAGCAAATGTGATTTTGCTGTCTCGAAATTAAACTTTTTAGGCCACATGATAGACGAACAGGGAATCACACCTATCCCAGAAAAAGTCACAGCCATACAAAATTTCCCACAACCAACATCACTGCGACAACTTCGACGATTTCTCGGTTTGATAAATTACTACCGTAGATTTATTCCACGTTGTTCCAGAATATTAACCCCGCTAACAAACATGTTGCAGCAACAAAAAAATAAAAATGCAAAAATTCAAATTGAAGGAGAAGCTTTAACTGCTTTTCACAATGCTAAAAAAGCATTAGCAGATTTTACCAAGCTCTCCTACATCTCTAATGACAACACTACAACACTTTCACTGACAACAGAAGCGTCAGGAGACTCAATTGGAGCAGTCCTACAACAAAAACAAAATGGCTTGGAAAAACCAATATCCTTTTTCTCAGTGAAATTGAACACTGCACAACGAAAATACAGCACCTTCTCAAGGGAGTTACTGGCAATTTACTTGTCCATAAGGCACTTTCGTCACTTACTCGAAGGACGAGATTTCACCGTTTTCACTGACCACAAACCACTTACTTACGCCTTACATGTAAATACCGAGAAATATACGCCCAGAGATACTCGACAACTGGACTATATATCACAATTTACCTCGGATATCAGATACATAAAAGGTTCAGACAATATTGTGGCAGATACACTTTCACGCTCTACAATACAATCTATTGAGTCGGTAGATCTCACCTTCGAGCTCATTGCAGATGAACAAAAAAAAGATGCCACATTAGACAAACTAAACGACACTTCCCTACAGCTGAAGGAACAGCCTGTTCCATTTGGAACAAAAACAATACTTTGCGATGTCAAAACTGGTCACTCTAGACCGTATATACCACCATCACTAAGAAAAAGGTTATTTACACATTTCCACAACCTTTCACACCCTGGACGCCGAGCAACCGCAAAATTAATCAGCAACCGTTTTGTTTGGCCTAATATGCACACTGACATAAAAAAAAACTGGACTCAAACATGCTTGAATTGTCAGAAGAGCAAAACAAACAGACACACAAAGTCTCCTCCAGAACAATTAAAAAAACCAGACGGTAGGTTCACAAACCTACACATCGATATTGTCGGGCCATTGCCAATAGCAAATGGCTGTCAATATATACTTACTATCATTGACAGATTTACAAGATGGCCTGTTGCCGTCCCACTTAGAGATATATCAGCAGAGACTATCTCTAAAACCATATTACGAGAGTGGATCGCAGTCTTTGGTTGTCCTTCAGTAATAACAACAGACAGAGGCTCCCAATTTCAATCAACGCTTTTCGATGAATTTACAAAGTTATTGGGAGTCAAACATATAAAAACAACAGCATATCACCCCTGCGCAAATGGATTAATCGAAAGATTCCATAGACAACTTAAAACAGCTTTAACAGCTAACAACAACTCCAGAACATGGTTTGAAAATTTGCCTCTTGTTTTATTGTCAATAAGGAATGTTATCAAAGAAGACTTGGGATGTACAGCTTCCGAAATGGTTTTTGGAACATCTTTAACACTTCCAGGTCAATTTTGTGAAAAAAACACTTCCTTACAACCAACTACAACTTTTGTAAAAGATTTTAAACACAAAATGAACGATTTAGTTTACACACCCACAAGAACACAAACTAAAGAACTTTACACACCAAAAGACCTTCACGACTGCAAATACGTTTTTATTCGAAATGATGCAGTCAAAAAACCTTTGTGTCCTACCTACTCCGGACCTTTCCAGGTAGTTGAAAGACACCACAAATATTTTAAACTCGCCATAAAAGGCAAACTTGATACTGTCTCCATAGACAGACTAAAACCAGCGTACTTAGACTTACCAGTAAAGGAAAGTACGACTGAACACTCTACAAATACACAAAATACCACATTGTCCAAACCAACCTCCACGCCAACAAATACACCGACAAACACCACCACAAAAGCTGGAAGAAAGGTACATTGGCCGAAACATTTTAAAACTTACATTACATATTAATAAATACTTCCATATTTATCAATCTGCGGGTGGGTATATGGGATACATTTTTTTTTTCATTAAAATAAGCAACAGGAAAACACAATAGAACATTCTAGATAAATTGGATCAAAACAGCAGTAGAATCTAGATTACATTTTTATATTTCTCAACCAATCAGCTAAAAACTTAGAATAAGAACATTCTAGAAAAATAGGCTTGGAAGTAAATTAACACAAAAATATTTAGGCCCCAAACAAAATAGTAAAATAATAAATCTGATTGGTCAGTAAATGTTTTCACACCCTAATGTTAGGAAGATTAGTTGATCCCCTATTAACGTATATAATACACACAGTTAGAAAGAAAGGGCAGTCACCAAGCAGTCACCTAGCAGGCCATTAAGTCCGCATGACACCGTATACTTTGCCGGCCATGTCATTTCTTCCATGCCAAAAGTTCGTGACCTCGCTCCAAGGACCTTAAAAAGAAAAGCCGACGAATTTTCTTTGAGCAACGCGACACGTTGTCGCCAACTGAAACAACGCACCAAATGTAAGTAGGAAAGGCTTATTTACAGACTTTGCTAATGCAAACTTATACACGTTTTTGGACAAAAAATTAACTTCTTGCCAAGTCTATATTTCTCAAAAAGGCAATTTTAGAATCATGTATTTTGTTGGTTTCTACATACCATTTTATTTGTCAAATAATAAATTGTTTGTTGTTGAATGTCCGTTGTAAATTATTCCTTCACTTTGCGCGATTGCAAAATAGAGTGTTGTATTTGTGGGGGAAATAATCAACATACAACCCAGCAAATACCAAATCCCCCACAGTGTCTCAGTCCCCTTCAACAGAAAGAAAAGTACTATTATAGTAAGAATTAGAAATTCTAATCTACTGTAAACCTATATTATACCGACCAAAAACCAAAAAATATGCAGGACGCATAGCTACTATGCACTCTGTGCGAGATTATGCAAATCATGGCGTATGTTGGCGAATAAAGGAAATATTAAACTAGAACCATCCTCACAACGATCTTCCCCATCACGTGACGAGAAAGCGGAAAAGTTTGCCGAAGGTGATGGTCTCCAACTTCCCTCTACTTTTGGGGCTCAGAAAAGTACATTCGTTGCGGATACAGGGACTGTTGTATCAATTATTCCAAAGGAGTACCTGACAAACACAGTTCTATATCCTACGAATATATTGCTGGGTTTTGCTAATAATGAGTATTCCGGACAAATTTCAAACCTTGACAATAATAAAACCCTTATGAGAAATGTCACGTAGACATGTGTTGTAACACTGCGAGACCACTTTTGGGGTATGACATCCTAAGTTATTATGGACTAAGAGTGGGTTGTAAAAATAAGTTGATCGACACAATTACCATTAAGCAAAGTGGCACCAAATTGTCAACTTGTGTTTTATATGCTTCAATCCATGAGGATGAAAATACAAAGTGTACCTTACAAAAAATTATGGAAATCTACACTAATCTGATATCTCCCCTCATTTAAAAACTCTAACCCAAAAATTCAAAAATACTTCACAGAATATATCAGTTCAAATTCGGTATTTCCACTCATTTTCGATATCTAACTTTTAAATTGAATTTTTAAAAATAAAAAAGTTCTCTTGAAACTTTATTTTAGTTTAATTGAAAGCTAAACGATTAAATGTACTATTTCCAGGAAGCAAAATACTCTAGTGTATTTCAAACGGAAATTGACAGGAATATTGATTGGAATCTAAAACTTTAAAAATTATTTTTCAAAACAGCCATTTTTGAGCGATCGACATATTTGTAAACAAATTTAATTCTCGGGTTGAAAAATCTTGCAAAATTAAAATATACTTCTGTGACAGGTTATTTTTGGAAAATTAACAAATTTAAAGTTAAATTAATCGGATTTAAACAAGTATTACTTATTTATAGCATAAAATTTAGAATAAAACTATTTCTTTAACACAGTGTGTTGGTCTTTCTAACCTCTTCCACATATATTTGACATGTGATGACAACCAAACAGATGCGAGATAATTGTATGGCGACCGGAGTTGACAAAATTGTCAAATTTTCTTTCCTGTGAGGGAAAGAAACCGTGAAACACATGACCATTTAATGTACACATGGAAATTACCACACAAAAAATCTTCAAATACACAAAAAAAATATTTTAAAAATACGATGGCACGTCGATTTGTATTAAACTTTTTAATTTTTGATTAGTAAATATAGTTTTCACTTAATAAGTTAATAAAGTAACGACAACAGATCTTTGATGTATTTGAAAAAATATTTTTGAAACTTTATAAATTATTATAACTAAAAAATGAAAACAGTTATTTTAAAATTTCATTATTAATCGAAAAAGATGTTTTTCTACAGATTATAATGTCCTTAATATATATTATTTATTAAAGCAATAAAGAGTTTATCATATTAAATTATGTTATAGTTTGTTTTTGTTTTTTTGCATTTTTTATTTTACTATTGAGACCAAATTTTCAGAAATAAAGGCAAAATGTTTTTAAAATTAATAGATGATTCACATTCCTCAATGAGTCCTGTGTTTAACTAGTAAAACCAATTTTCCCAAACTAAGCGCCCGGTTCACACTCTACCCACGTTTATTGAACAGGTGAAGAGGCTCATCCCTTGTTCCCTGTTTAGGATGTGGTTTCCGGCTTTCTCTTTTCCAATCTTTTTATTCTTTTCTTCTTTTTTTTTTAAATTGGAGTAGATAGACTAAACTATCGCCCGGTTCACACTCCACCCACGTCTATTGAACAGGTGAAACGGTACATCCCTTTTTCCCTGTTTAGGATATGGTTTCCGGCTTTCTCTTTTCCAATCTTTTCACTCTTTTCTTTCTTTTTTTTTCAATTGGAGTAGATAGACTAAACTATCGCCCGGTTCACACTCCACCCACGTCTATTGAGCAGGTGAAGAGGCTAATCCTTTGTTCCCTGTTTAGGATGTGGTTTCCGGCTTTCTCTTTTCCAATCTTTTTACTCTTACGTAGCCCCCTGCGCATCAGTGGCGTTGCCACCTTACTCGGGAGGATATGATTAAAAAAAAATCAATAAATAGTTTCTAAAACTTTCATGAATTTAAGTAGAGATGTGAAAAAATATTTTTACCAAAATTTTTTTTTAATAATAATTTCATTCATTTGTGAATAGGTCCTGTAAGTTTCATTGAAATCCGACAATTATTTGAATTTTGCAAGAATTTCCAAAGTAATGTTTTTCACCGGAAAAAAAACTGAGTTACGTAATATTACGTTATCCAATGTAAACTCTCGTAACGATTTGCTTACCCGCTAATCAAAATCAAAACAAGATTTTTTACCAAAATTTCGAATGTGTTAGAAGAAGTAATTTTTACAAATAATAAAAAAATAATCTGATTTTTCCTCTTAATAACATGTACATTTTGATTTTGATAGAAAAAGTTCGTTTTTCTTCATACTATGCTGTTTTTTCAGTGATTTAGTGGACGTATCTATAAAAGGAAAGAAATTTTGGTTAAGCTGAACTTTTGTTTTCGCAAATATGAACTTATAAATATGAATAAAGGAAATTTTGTGCCAGGCTTACCTATATTGTATGTTGATGTTGCGAAAATACATTTTGTTACTTAAGTAAATTTTCGTAATTTCAATTTGAGTAAAAGTTTCGTATTTTTTGTCATTGACTCAGAAAAGCTCTTCTGAAAAAGATAAGAATCTTATCAGGTTTCATATAATATTATAATAAGATTATATGAAAACTAATATTTTTTCATAAAATTCTGAGTTTCAAGCCGTGGTGAAAACAACCGGAAATCAATTTCAGATGAGATAAAATCCTTTCTTTATTGACAATTATTATACCTTATCTCCACTAGATGGATATCAATATAGCTCATAATTTACGGCGTAAGATAAAATAAAATGTGCAGCACTTAAAACATGTCATAAACTGTCTGAACTCCAATTCTTTAACACAAACGTATGTGCTCACTTCGACAACCACAGTTAATATGACAAAGAATTACTTTAATTATGTCCGGCTTCACACATCCATTTCTGGAATACCACTCAAAATACCAAAATACCGCTGGAATACCGCTCAAAATGCTAAAAAAAACCTTTTTCTTTTTCATGTATTTTTTTATTGGAGAAATGGCCCACGCGGTTTTTGAAGCAGCTGTTTCTGAATCACTGACTATAAAACCAATTCTGATTTCACCTACGATATAAGAATTATCCGGAAATGTTAGCAGTATAAAGAAATTATACGATTAATTTTAGCAGAATATAAGAATTATTTATTATATTTTTAGCAGAATAAAAGAATTGTACGATTAATTTTAGCAGAAAAAAAAGATTATTTCTTTTACTATAATACAACACGTTCAACTATAGTAGAATAAGAATTTATCCTCGTGGGAGGTATAATTTAACCTCCTTAATTTCCCCCCCCCGCGTTCAAGGGGAGCAACTCTTCTCTCTAACGTGGTGTTCACTGCAGCAAAGCAAAATAAGATTAAAATACGTGCGTCTCAATTACAGAACTATTTATGACAACATATAAAATTAGAATACATAAAAAAGTTTTACATTTAACATGTACAGTTCAATAAATGATTAGCATTAGAAATATGTACAATAAAGACGGAAGAACTGCTAAAAATATAGGTATTTTAGCGTCAAAACTGATACATACAATAAAAATATTGCGACCAAGTCACGAATTAGCCAAGAGGGAAAGGGTGAGG
Organism: Ascarosepion bandense; assembly: GCA_037127315.1. Lineage (NCBI taxonomy): Eukaryota > Metazoa > Mollusca > Cephalopoda > Sepiida > Sepiidae > Ascarosepion > Ascarosepion bandense. The sequence continues at coordinate 4,262,701 of JBBBDQ010001382.1, read as the reverse complement.
TGTGCTTTACGAACACAGACACAAAGTACTTACGAGAAGGTGGAAATACAAATGACGTTCTCTTACATTCGGGATGCTGACAAGACAAGGTTCCCATAACCGAAAACTTCTTTCTTCAGGGACTTGTTGGGTCGACGCCTCCTTTTCTTCTTCTTCCTCGTATTCTTTAGGGTAGCGGCTCTGGTCAACCAGCACTTGAAGGGTTTCTCAACCGCAGCAATAATTCAATATGGAGTCGAATATTTAAGGGACTCCGGAAACCACAATTAGGGGATTCGATTTGGTTAATGGGATAACCAACGATTAGCCAGGCGATTGTAGGTTCTCTACACCGTAAAAAATACTTCAACAATTATATCCTGTTAATATTGGGATAAAAATGGACTGCGGAAGCCACAATTAGGCGATTCGATTTGGTTAAGGATATAACCAACGTTTAGCCAAGCGAGTGTAGGTTCTCTACACTGCAAAAAATGCTTCAACCATTATATCCCGTTAATAAGGGGATAAAACACACACTTCGGCTGTTCGAAGATGAGTGTTGTTAATGCCCCTCTAAATGTAGGGGAAAACAAAGCTGGTTTCGCATCATGTGGTCACACCGCAGCCAAAGGTCTGACGTCCTTCCTGCTTGAGCCGAGTGCTGCTACTACTGCTTCCGCCTCTGAGCCCAGTTCTCCCGACTGCTGCCTCCGCCTTCTATCATACTACTGTTCTCTGCCGCCGGTGCAAGTCCCTTGGGGGAAATCTTCCTGCTTCCTCATCAAGTTCCGTACCCTGTGATTGGTCAGCAGCGAGGGTACGCTGAAAGCGTCTCTGCCATAGGTCCACAGCGCCTGCTGCTTCACAAAAAGGGACGACCAAATGAAACCAAGGGTCTGTGCGTGTTTAAAAAGTATTACCTGAAATAAATCTCCCTTCTAACCAAAATAATTCTTACAATGAAGGTAGACCAACTCAACTGACATTATCGACGGAACTCAACGACACGATTGCCTAAGCCACCATCAGCGACACCAACACTAATATCTACGGCCAGCCATGAAACCACCAACAGTAGGTACTAATTCTTATGAGATATTTAAGCTGCTTGGATATGTATCATCTGCTTTTCTCAGAGAAAGCAGACATTATGTTGAGCACTTGTTTCATTTTTTAATTTAAAAAAATAACTAGATATATTTCGATTTGTGGGAAAACAGCTGTGTTTGTTTTTCATCAACAACTAAGCAAACGGCTTCAAATTCCGAGAAGTGAATTTGGAATAAAAGAGGGCTCAGGAATTAATTCGAGAAGTCGACAGACATCTGCTGCTGTAAACCAGGTCGTCTCAGTCCGAAAAGAAAAATAATTTTTTTTTAATCATATCATCCGAAGCAAGGCGGTAACGCCACTGATGCGCAGGTGGCTACTTAAGAGTAAAAAGATTGGAAAAGAGAAAGCCGGAAACCACATCCTAAACAGGGAACAAGGGATGAGCCTCTTCACCTGTTCAATAGACGTGCGTGCTGTGTGAACCGGGCAATAGATTAGTCTATCTACTCCAATTGAGAAAAAAAAAGAAAGAAAAGAGTTTTTTACTCTTTTCTTTCTTTTTTTTTGATTGGAAAAGAGAAAGTTGGAAACCACATCCGAAACAGGAACAAGGGATGAGCCTCTTCCCCTGTTCAATAGACGTGAGTGGAGTGTGAACAGGACGATAGTTTAGTCTGTCTACTCCAAATACAGAAGAAATCTGACAACCACCCGACGAGAATAGAAAGAAACATCAAAAACGCTCCCACATCAAAAGTCCTCGCCTAGTGTGATTGTTCTATTCTTCGCTGTTTTTGCTGCGAAAATTGTACCTTTTCTTTGAAAACTATTCAGAGAAGTATTTTTTCCTTTTCTATATTTTATATGTAGTTTTATTTTCTGAGGACATTATGCAACATTATGAATTTTATTGTAAAAAAGGGTATATTTCATTTGCATTGATTATTGTTATTGTTCATCATTCGGCACACAATGCACTCAATTTGTGTAAATTTATTAATTATTTTGTGTGTTAACAATAAATTTATGATATCGCTTACTCTTAACTTCGGCTCATATCGTCTGTATTTGTTGTATACCATATAAATGTTACCTCGGACATTTGATTGAACTATTTTTTATTTTATTTTATTTTATTTTTATTTTTTTTGTATGTATTCTTTTTACCAAATAAAAATCCATTACTCTCGAGTCGACTACTACAATGGAATATTTTCCCCGTGAGCCTATCCCACTTACCTACATATACGTGTTTATTTTCTCCACGAAAACAAACTCGCTGTCTCCCATAACTGATATAGGATACTCCGAGACAAGTAAACGACCGAACCTTATCACGGGAAATATCATTTTTACTTATCTCAACCACATCTACATTTGTTGTTTTGGTACTTCCACTTTTAGTTTCTTGTTAAGAAGAGTAACACTAACAGTAAGGCCGCCGTAACACATATATCATACTATTAATCTGAAAAGTTTCAGCTTTTAAATATGCATAGTTTTTAATATATTAGAAATTTTAAACCTTTAAGACCCATTCAAATTGAATTGAGCATTTTTTTGTTAGTGTTAAATATACGTACTAATTTTGTTGTGTCTAACATATATAGTCAGTCCGTGTCGAACAAAATTTTTTCTGTGTCTCTAGTCTATTTCCTGTCATATAAAAACTGTCTTCATCTGCTGGACAAAAATAACTAAATAAATAAATAAAAAACAACTTTTTAAAAAACCCTCAACAATTTTGAAAACATGAAACTTTGGGATTTAATCTGTTTCTTTATCTTGTCTGGTTCGTAATATCTGATTATAGAAAAATCCTGGCATACACTCCTACACCAGTTTTTTACGAGACAATTAAAAATTATACGCATAATATTCATACACTAAAAAGCCTGTTTTTATGTTTGCTTATAGACTTTAATGCGAAAAATAGCCGTGCGGACAAAGACGACTGCACGGCTATTTTTGCGATAAAGTTTATTAAAAAAATGGATACATTTCTCATTTTTCTAAGCAATCAAAATTTATTGAAAAATCAAGCATTGGAGCAGCTTCCAAGCCCCCGAAACATAAATATCGTAAATTTCCTTTCTCAGCAGAAAGAATCCAGATGTCAACATGCAAATGCTTACTCTCCCGTTTTCTCTCCTTTAATGCATTCATTAATTCTCTTTTTCTTTTTCTCATTTACTGTCAGAAAGAAAGAAAGAAAGAAAGAAAGAAAGAAAGAAAGAAAGATCAGACACTACTTCCGTCATCTTTTCTCACCAAGGAAATCATCTTTTCGCTGACTACTATCACCCACATTAGGTGTGTAGGGATAATGACGAGGAAATACAGGTGTTATTTTAACGAAACAAGGTAAGGAATTTCTTTGCAAAATTACATATCTGAAGTTGTCAGTAGCTTGTTTCAGCATATTAAAGGTTTGTAGTTTTGATGAGTTGTCAAGAAGAGAAAATGTTCATATTAAGTCATCGAGCACGACGTAATATTCCAAAATGTTTAAAAACAAATTCGTTTTACATATAAAAGTTATACGGTTGTATTCAACATGAATAAAAAGATATATTTTCAGGTGCTTAGTTTACGAGTTCAATAGAGCTCCTTGAAATTCCCCAGCTCTTATTAGAGGCTGATAATAGATCATTGTGTAATTTGACACCAGCCTTATTCAAATGCATAGGATTTTGCTTTTATCTCTCTCCTCTCTTCTTTTGTGCTTTCTCTTCCCCTTTCTGCCCTTTCTAACTTGATTCAACTTTCTCTGCCCATATATATCAGAACGCGAATTGACAGCGGTTCGTTACTTTTTCTCAGTTTGTAAGCAGCTCCTCTTTTCATTGGTGCTAGTAAATTTTCACAAATGCTCGCTAAATTTTGTCTTGGTCTTTTCTTCAGCCCAGAGCCAGTCCTTTTTTCTATTGGTCAAAATATATTTTCATACAGGCTCGCGAATTTGAAAACAGTGACGAAAAGAGAGTTACTTTTACTTCGTATCCACCACACACACACACACACACACACACACACACACACATATATATATATATATATATATAGTAAAACAGAGACGCGTCGTCTCATACACAAATTCATTTCACACATCCACAAGTAATTCTTTTTGTTCATATCATTTCGACCGTCTTGAGAGAAAATGCACTCTAAAGCACACACCTGGAAGAGAGATTTTTCGTTGCAAACTTTCAACACTTATTTTCAAAACACCAAAATAACACTTCAAATTTTCTTGTTAAATAAATTTTATATCAATTGTTACAAACAAGACCTTTTCATCATTTATTTAAGAGAAATTTCTTTCAATATCGGTGGGCGAAGTCATTTTCGACACAAGGCCATTCACGTGGATTGCCGACTCCGAACCACAGCTTTCTTTCTCTTTGAAGATAAGTTGAATATTTTACAAGGCCAAATTTTCATCCCTTCCTCAACTTTCTACACAGCTACTCTCTTTAATATTTGATTGGTAAATACTGCATAAAATGTTGTGTGTGAATAATGTTTAATGAATGTAGTTAAGAGTAAGTGCCATAAGTGTGGTTCAATTGCACATGAAATAAATCCATCTATCTTTTTCTGTTAAAATATGTGGGAAATACGGAATATAGCAAAACGTACTTTAAAAAGAATGTCTAGAGAGTCTTTTATGAAAAATCTGTGTGTAAAAATTTCAAAAACGTTGTTGTTAAATGCATATGTACATTGAGTGAAGAGTAACGATTCAAAAATCTGATTAGTCTAGCAGTTGAGAGAGAGAGTCACTTAAATTAAGGAGATTGTAATTTACGTGGTTATTGTAAAGATGTAAAGATGTTGATGTGTTGAGGCGTGGTAAACTGTAACAGAGACATCGTTATATTATTAGTGATTTATTTAACATATATACATAAGAGGAAATACGTGTGTTGTTTTAAACCGTGCTAGGCATGAAGTGAAGTGTTACTTATATACTCCTACGCCAAGGGGTTACAGATATTGCGCGTAGGAAAATAGTTCCATGATATTACTACATCCCCCCTTACCAGATAGAAAAGAAAGCATTGATCAGATGTTTGTTATGCACAGTAGTGCATTTGTTGTTTATATCTTTTTGACCTATGTATTTCGCGGCCACTTCTTGTTGTGTTGTATGTTAATTGTTTTGGGGTTAACTGATGTAAGATGTTGTTTGTGTCAATGTGTCCAGTTTGTGATAAGGTGATGTGATCATTGAAATGAACGTGTTTATGGGTGGATGTTCCTGCTGCTCTTATTCAGACTTTGTTTCGTCTTTTTGAAGATCCATCTGGTAGTTGAAGGATGTACGATCTCGGTTCTGCACATCTACTCAGATCCGTTGTTGGTTTCCATTTCCCCGTTTGGTTATCCAGCATACGTATATCTTGTCCAGGGACAAATGCTGGTAAATCATGAGCTGTTCTATCACGATACACTTTTCTGCATATCCTGTCTGTGTTTCAGTTGTTCATGGATATGGTTAGGGTTGGGAAATCTTAGGTTTGGAACTTTCGCAATTATGTTCGATCTCATAATGCGATTGTTTAAAAGTTCACCTGGACTTGGAAGGTTGTGGTCGATTGGTGTTGTTCGTAGGCAAAGCATTGCAGTTAGGATCTCTTTCTGCTTGCTTTGCCTTAGTGTTCTTTTGACTGTTTGAATTTGTCGTTCAATAAAACCATTCAATTTTGTGAACTTTGGTGATGATGTTATGTGATCGAATTGCCATTGTTGAGCAAATTCTTTGAATGTTTCACTGGAATATTGTGGTCCACTGTCACTAACAACTCTGGTGGAAATACCATGTTCAGAAAATATCTGCTTCATTGCTGAGATGGCTATATTTCTTGTAATCAGGCCAGTCATTTTCCGTTATAATTGTAAATTTAAAGTACTAATCAGTAATTATTAGGTATTCCTGATCATTGCAGTGAAATAAATCAGTGCAGACAACTTCCCATGATCTGCTGGGGATATCATGTGGCTGTAATTTTCCTTTGGTTATACTGGAAGATTTTCCTGGCATATTGAACATTTCTTGATCATGTTCACAATATCAGCATTAATCTGCTCCCAGTATACAGCATCTCTGGCTTGAAGACGTGTTTTTTTTTCAACACATTGATGGCTGTAATGCAGCTGGTCCAAAATAATTTTCTGTTGGGTTTCAGGGATAATAATCATTGACCCCTTCATGATGATACCATCATTGACAGACAGTTCATCTCTATATGGCCAGTAGCTCCTTAATTGAGCCTGGCCATCCTGTTTTTATGATTTCTTGTAGTCGATCAAGTATTGGATCAGCCTTGGTTTCCTTTCTTATCTCATTCAGGCGCTAACTCCTGAATCTCACCAAATCGACACGAACGTCTACGTCAATCGTATAGGTGTTTTCAGTGCTGGGGAGATGGCTTAGCGTGTCAGCTATAGTCATTTCCTGTCCTGGTATGTACTCTATGCATCTGGTATCCCTGTAACTTTATTATCATTCGTTGTAGTCTAGGAGGTGCACTCGTCAGTGGCTTCTGTAGTATCATGACGAGTGGCTTATGGTCGGTGAGTACTTTAAATTTACGCCCATATAAATATATATGAAATCTTTAGACGCCAAATACAGTTGCAAGAAGTTCTCTTTCTATGCATGCGTACCGCTTCTCAGTGTCTATTAGAGACTTTAATGCATATGTGGTGGTTTTTTTGGTTTGCATGAATGCAGCTCCAAGTCCTTTCAAACTTGCATCGGTTTGTAGTACTGGCATTTAAACTGTTAAAATCTGTCAATGTAGAATATTGGCTGATTACTGTTTTGATTTTTTCAAAACATTTCTTGTGGTGTTCTTCCTAAAGAAAGGGTGCATCCTTTTTTAACAGTCCTCTTAGTGTATGTGTCTTGTCAGCCAGGTTAGGAATGAATAGTGATAAGTATAAGAATGATAAAACCTAAGAATTCTTGTAGCTCTTTCTTACACGTTGGGTAAGGTATGTTTTGTAGGTCTTTGAGCTTTTCTGGGTCTGGGCTGACACCATTTTCACTATAGATCATCCCGAAGAAAGATATGCTTTTTGACTTGATTTCGCATTTTGTTGAATTAAACACGAAACCATTATCAACAGTTACTTGCATGAGCCTGTGTAGAATCTTGTGTTCTTCTTTTGTTTTGCTATAGACAACAACGTTGTCAGCGATTCCTACTGCCCCATCAACCTGCTCAAGTATCTGGTCCATCTTCATTTAAAAAATATCCTGTGATACACTCAGTCCAAATAGTAATCTTTTAAAGTAGTACTTAGCACAAGGAGATTGGAATGTTGTTAGTAGTTGTTATTCGCTGTCCAGGTGTATAGACCAATAACCAGCTTTAGCATCAAGTTTAGAAAATAGCTTGGCGCCTGCAAAATGGTGTGTTAGCTCTTCTACTGTATGAGTTACATGGTGTGGACTTTTGAGCACTGTCTTCAGGTGTCTTGTGTCTAAACAGACTCTCAGACTCCGATCTTTTTTATGTGAGTATGCTAAGCTTGAAACTCAGTCTGTTGGTTCTGTCACCTTTCTGATGATATTGTTTTTGACCATATTGTCAAGTTCATGTTTTATGCTGTCTTTTAGAACAATTGGGGTTTTTCTCGGTGCCTCAATATGTGGTTGTATGCTTTTGTTGACCGATAGTCTCACAGACCCTGGCATGAAGCCAATTTTATCGAACCGGTCTGGATACATCTGGGTAATTATTTTGAGCTGTTCTAGTAAGGGTAGTCCTAGAATTGCTGGTCCTTGTACATCTACAATGTAGAAAGTGCTGTTATGCCAGTCTGATTCTTTGTATTTACATGGTATGTTGATGCTACCATAACATTTTATTGGAGTGCCGTTGTATGCTACCAGTTCTTGTCCCTTGTTTGGGATTCTTTTTTGTTTGGAAAATCATTAGTGTCTAATTTATCTGGGAACATTTTATGAAATGTAGAGACTGGTAATGTGTTTCCTTGGGCCCCTGTGTCAATTTTCAATCGCAAACTGCGGACTCCACTTCTATTTGGCAATTTTATGTTTACATGAACAAAAGCTTCATCTCTCTGAGTGATAGAGAATGTTTTGATGCTATTAAAAGTTATGCTTCCAAGTTGTTACTCCACTCCTTAGGTGTTGTATACTGCATCAGTTTAGATGGATTACCTTTTCTCGGACTGGTTCCTCCGATATTGTGGTTGATGTTTTGACTTTGATTTTCTATGGTCTCTGCTTCGTGACATTGATCTTTGTCTTGGTTTTGGTTTACTTGATAAACAAATTGTTGCTCAGTGGTTAGCTTTACCACATGTGTTGCATTTTGATCCAAATGCTCGGCAGGCTTCACGGAGAAAATCATGGCTTCTACCACAATTGAGGCAGCTACTTGATTTCTTAGAACGTGTTGGCATTCTTCTAGCTTGAATAGTCGCGCTTCTATCCTCGTTATTGTTCAACATGACACTAAATTATTTTAAGTGTATGTTAGAAGCTTCATATGTTTTGTCAATATGAACAGTTTCTTCCGGTGTTAAAGTATTGTCTTTTCTTAACAACTCAAGTGTTGGCGATAAGTTCAATTATCCGTTGTTGTTGTTCAGATTCAGATAACGAACATTTCTGTGTGAGTCGTCTACATCTATTTACAAAATCTACTAACGACTCTTCTTGTTTATGTTTATAAGACATTAGTTTTAACCGATTGACTCTGAAATTTTCTTTTGGTTCTAGCTGCTCTATGAACATATTAAAAATAATTTCAGGAGAACGTTTTTCTTCGTCCGTCAACGACCACGTGTTAAACCTTTTCAGTCCTTCATTACCGATTTGCAATAGTTTACTTGCTGTTCTGTTTTTATTTTGTTAAGAATAAAATACAGTTCCAAACGTTGTTTGAACAGTTTAAAAGTTTCGGCTGGATTTGGAGTTTCCCAATCCATTAAAGAAAGGAATATCGTGACGAGACATCGGAGATCAATACTCAACAGTAAACATGTTGCAAGTTAGGTTGTTATGAAAGGGAGTGGTAGTAGCAGATTCAAGATGGCGGTCAATCAAGCACAAAAATGTCACACGTGGAGAGTTTTAAAAGATTTAATTAAATACCTTGGTAATGTTTGGGTATTCTGTGAAAAACAACTTTTTTTTCTTTGTTTCGTTGTTATTTCCAGTGCTTTTTTTTTTTTTTTTTTTGTTGGTTTATTCGGTTTCTAGTCAAAGTGTTTTTTGCCTGTTATTGCAAGTGGAAGTTTTTTTTTCGTTGTTGAAAAAGTTATCTAATGCCGTTTTTCATTGTCTTTTTTAATCCCATACGGCCACCATGTAAAGATGTTGATGTGTTGAGGCGTGGTAAATTGTTACAGAGACATCGTTATATTATTAGTGATTTATTTAACATATATACATAAGAGGAAATATGTGTGTTGTTTTAAACCATGCTAGGCGTGAAGTGAAGTGTTACTTATATACTCCTACACCAAGGGGTTACAGATATTGCGCATAGGAAAATAGTTCCATGATATTGTTGGGAATGGAATAAGCCATCCACCCCCTGGTTACGGGTCGGCAGATTTGGATCATTCCAATACTTTGAATTAACCAATCAGTACTCAATGTTTTGCAAGGCAAGCAACCTCATTGGCCTAAGCCTACATTAGCGCCAAAATTCAACGTGCCGATCTTCAACTTCCAAAATACATAAAAGCCACACTTTCGAATCAAAATTTCAGTTTCCCCAGATGCTAGCCGAATCCACGCTGGTCCTTTCCAACACTCTCGACCAGCCGCACTTTATCTTCGCGCGCAATCTTTCGAAGTGCTAATGGATTCAGGGGTTACTCACTTAATTCTTCATATACTGAAAGATCTTCCTCTCCGTCAAGAACTTCTTTTACTTGCTTTTAAAATATTCTTTGACTATTTCTCGACCACCGATATTTTAATCTCCGTGGAAAGTTTTATTCAGACTTATATTCATACTAATACTGATTACCTTTATGTAACAGACAACAGGAATACTGAATATTCTATAATTAAAAGATTAAGATATTTCATCAACTTCAAATACTTTCAGCAAGGTACGGAAATCTCACTTTGTTTCTACAACCTGTGCAATCTACGAACATTCGCCTCACCGCACTTCGGTTGTATTTTTGTAACGAATCGAACTTTCGTCAATCAAACAAACATTTACGACATTTAATTCTTGACTTTCATGTTAAAACTAATCTTAACATTACTCGTCATTTCGACATCACAGGTCCATCTTCATATGTGAATTTTATTGTATTTATTGAACTGTTTAAGTGTTTCTTTGTTTATATAAAATTATTCCTGTTACAGTTGTTTGAGTTTATCATTTCTACATTTTGTTTGGATTAATGTTTCTTGTGATCAAATATAAAAATAGTTGTGAATTGGTTAAGAACACGCACACAGGCCTAAAACTCTTACTAAACATTAAAACCAATAACTAAGTTCCCTACAATATTACTACAGTTATTATTTCAGCAATGCTCTTATTCAGCAATTCTCTAAGTTATAAGCATTTTCCAGATAACTTAATCACCCACTTTTAAATTTGTGCAATGACGATCAAATAACAAGCATTCGACAAATAAAAAAATACAAAAGATTCCGACAATAACAAATTAGCATTTATATTGTTATATAGCAATATACAACAAACACGCATATATATAAAAATATATCAAGTGATATTTTTATTAATGACAATGAACCGTGTAGCCTAGGGAACAGAGAGCGAGAGAGCGCGCTTCTAATGGGTTGACGGGTTGACGGGAGTGTCTCTCTTCACCGGCCGATCTCTGTCTGGTCTCGTCTGTCTCTCTGTCTCTGTCTCTGTCTCTGTCTGAAATCCGTGCGCCGAGGTCTTTTTATAATCTCCAAACCGGGACTTCCGGATTTTGCCTCGCCCACGCACGCTCACGTAATTCTCAGAGACACCTGTTCTGTCTGCCTCTTGTAGCCATTTCCGCTACTGCCGGAAATAAGGTCAAACAAACATCCGTTCCTTTCAACGACCGGAAAACAACCCCGCTTGCAACAGCCTTCTTCTCGGGTGGGGCCAGATTGTTATATTACATTCCTCGCCCACCCATTTTCCAAAATGTTCACCTAAGAACATTTTAAGCGCAACACCCTCACTCTCCCCCCCCATGCCACACAAGCCCGACAATTGTATAAAACATGTGCACGCCAAAACAACAAACATGTGCATGCCGAAACAAAAAAACAACAAACAAAAAAAAATATATAGGGGAGCCTACATCGGCAATCCAACAATGTTCGTGTTCATCTTGAAAATTGTTCTACCAGCTCGATGTTTCATTGTTTTTTTTTTTTGTTTTTTGTTGTTTTTTTTTTTTAATATCCATTTTCACAGAATTGGGCAAAGTTCTTAAAAATGTTCATTTTCTTTCTCGACTCTGTCCATAAGCGTAGACTCCTCGATGCATAACCACATGATTATAGGCGGTAATCGCGCCCCAGTTTCTAAACTAACATCGAGTAAATGACCTTTGACCAACACCATGCGTGCCTCTGCTCGAGCTTATTGTTACACATGTAACTTCATTTAATTTAATTTAATTTCAAACATACTATGTTTGAACACAGAAAAATGGTCATTATCTGCCGTACATATCATTCATAGTCTGACCGAGAAATGTTCAATAGAAAATGAAGAAAATTACCCTGATTCCAACGTTAATCCGCATGCAATTTACTTGTGGAGGATTAGAGGTTTCATCTATATTAATTTAGTCTAAAACAATGGACCCGTGACTCGTAGTTCCTTAGTTTGTACAATGCTTTCCATTCCCTGAACTACTTCCTCTGGATTCGAATCCAAGCATATCTGATTTGTTGACATCTCTCTGTTTAACGCAGAGACATTTGAGTGTTGAACACCCGTTGACCCCGGAGTACTATTCACAACGGATAACTCAATTTCCTTTCCCGAAGCACTGTTGCTTCTTTCACACTTAAAAATCCGTTTCCCAGCTATTATTCCAAGGATTATTATAACGCCGACCACGCCAGAAATGACTCCTATCGTCAACCTCCTCGGGAGTTCCTCACATCCTTCACTAAATCTCTCCATATCTATCTGTTCCAAGGTATTTACTAGTTTGCGGATAGGAATCTCCTCCATATCGCGCAATTCTACCGGCATGGTGTCCACTGAAAAATTGGGAAATTTCTGCGTAATTGGGGACCAAACCACTGAACCAGAGACGTATAATTTACTTTATGCTTTAGATACTATTAATAATTTTCCACGTTTGTATCTTTCTTTTTGTTCCGATCAACTGTGGAATCTGCAGGTCTATCCGTGTCAATATAAAGTTTTCCGAAATTAATATATCTTCAAAAGATATTTCCCAAGTCACATAAATGAAAATTCACAGAGGATGTTGAATTGATGGGAACCTGCACAAAAGCATAATTCACAACCATAGAAATGTAAATCATTTTGTAGTGTACAGTCATTGAAAAGAAATCCAAAAAAAAAGAAAACCTAACACTGCACAACCCAACGAAAACATTGTTATCAACAAGTTAATCCAATTATCCACTTTAAAGAGTAGAAGAAACTTCCTTTACATGATTTTACATTTCACTTACTCAATAAAAGTAAGATTAATTAAGCAGCATACCAGTAAACTCATTTCACATATATGGTAAAATATTAACAACAAAAATAAATCATTAACTCAAATGTTTTGTACTTACAGATAGGTAAATATCTCAACTCCAATCCTCCCGTCAACCCCAACCCTATGCGCTACTCTCTACATGCAGTCCTTTCACCCCCTCCGTTCTACCCTTCTTAATGTGTTTGACACCAACAATCCACATTTCTCAATGGCAAAAGTATGCATTTTTTTTTCTAACTGGACTTATTATAAACACGAGCAGAGAACACACACACTATCAAATCAATGAGTCACTTACCTTGGCTGAATGTCTACAGTCGCGCGGCTGCTATATATTTTCGTCTTCTTTTTCTCTTTCTATCTGGTAGTTTTAAGTCCGTTGAATTTTCAATCGTTGCCGTGGTAACCAGCTCGTATCAATCTGTTTTGTTGTCCCAAAACAGCAAGTCACTTAGGCACCAAATAAACGTGTCTGTTACGCCTAGCGAATACTGGTTCCAGTTATATCGACGAACAGGAAACACCGATATATTTAAAAATATGAAGTGATATTTTTATTAATGACAATGAACCGTGTAGCCTAGGGAACAGAGAGCGAGAGAGCGCGCTTCTAATGGGTTGACGGGTTGACGGAAGTGTCTCTCTTCACGGCCGATCTCTGTCTGGTCTCGTCTGTCTCTCTGTCTCTGTCTCTCTGTCTCTGTCTCTGTCTGAAATCCGTGCGCCGAGGTCTTTTTATAATCTCCAAACCGGGACTTCCGGATTTTGCCTCGCCCACGCACGCTCACGTAATTCTCAGAGACACCTGTTCTGTCTGCCTCTTGTAGCCATTTCCGCTACTGCCGGAAATAAGGTCAAACAAACATCCGTTCCTTTCAACGACCGGAAAACAACCCCGCTTGCAACAGCCTTCTTCTCGGGTGGGGCTAGATTGTTATATTACAATATCACAAAATTATAAAACTGCCATAAACGTAACCAACCAAAATACTCTTGAAATTCTGATTGAAAACATGAAGAAAATTGACACAGAACAACAGCAAACAAAACCTCCAAATATGATTTTTATATTAAAATTGGTAATGTCATTTCTAGTGTTGATGCAAGAAGAATCAAACAAATATTTTAGTTCCATCAAATTTATATATGAGCAGCTAAACTTTAATGACTCTGAATAAGCTTGATGTCATTGTTATATAACTGCTCCCCTAAAAGGTACAGATTAAGAGACAGCAAAAATATAATTTATCAAGCTATTCAACCATTAAAAGACAACATATATGAATCCTTTGATTGAGCAACATAACAATTTTCTTATGTATATTAAAAATAAATTTAACTTACTAGTGCAGAAGGACACTACAATATCTACTTAATGAAATTCATCTAAAGCCTTAGTTTGATTATCTATGGGTGGTAATATTGTTGACTTAAATGACAACAGCAATGAAGCTGCAACAAGTGCATTTGCCTTTATGGTTAACAGTGTATTCTCACAATATAAGGATGTTGTACATGTTATGCCAACTAAATATCTTAAAGCTGAGAATTTATTTGATATAGTTAAACGTATAATAATTGGTTTAGAGAAGATAGGCTTTCAAGTATTATCAATCATAACAGATAATAATGCAATCATAACAGATAATAATGCAACAAATAAAGAAGTTATATTTCTATTTTTTTTTTTTCATCTCCAAAAGCTTTCCATTGTTAGTTTGGGATTGGAACAGACACAATCATATTTATTGATGATTTAACTCTTAATGGTAAATAGCATCAGAATAAATTCAGAAGTCTTATAGAGACATTTTGATTACTAATTTACATCTAAACTAATTAGGGAAAGTTTATCATGCAGCAGGACAATAACCCCAAACATTCTACCAACACAACAAAAGAAGGAAAAAGAGGCAGTTTTAGTCTGGCCAAGTTGATCACTAGACTTTAATGCAATAAAGCATGCATTTTATCTCCTGAAGGAAGAACCCCCACTATCCCTTGCACAAAACAAACAAGAACTGAAAAAGGCTGCATCAAAAGTCTAAAAAAGACACATGATCACAAATGAAGAATGCAACAGTTTGGTGACGTCAATGTGTCACAGGCTTGATTCAGTTATTGCTAGAAAGTGTTATATGACCAAATATTAAATGTTATTTACTTTGAGACTATCTGTTCCTTTACTTTCGCTCACTCTAAAAATGGGGTGATCTGATATAAAAGGGGGCTATCTTCTGGATTGTTTAGCACATCTGAATGTGGGTACGAGGAAATAAAAGTTGAAATTCTCACAGGTGAAGAGGCTCATCCTTTGTTCCCTGTTTAGGATGTGGTTTCCGGCTTTCTCTTTTCCAATCTTTTCACTCTTTCTTTTTTTTTCAATTGGAGTAGATAGACTAAACTATCACCCGGTTCACACTTCACTCACGTCTATTGAACAGATGAAGAGGCTCATCCCTTTTTCCCTGTTTAGGATGTGGTTTCCGGCTTTCTCTTTTCCAATCTTTTCACTCTTACGTAGCCCACTGCACATCAGTGGCGTTAGCGCCTTGCTTGGGGTGATATGATTTAAAAAACAACCCCGCCCCCGTTATAAAGACCTCTTTTTCCTATTCGACTCGGTTCATATATTAAAATGCATTAGAAACAATTGGCTTGATCAAAAAGATGCAAATAAATGCATGCTGTTCCAAAAATTTTGTCACAATGGAAATCATGAATCAGATAGTGTCCCATTTTGTACCTTACAGAAGCTTCATGCCCTTGAAGAATCTAAGTCAATTTTTAAATATTGTTATAAATTGACCTCAAAGGCACTTTCTCCTACTAATCTTGAAAGGCAAAATGTTAATGAGTACACTATTCAGGGATTATTGACCTTAGGAAAACAAATGTTTGCCTAATTTTGCAGAAGTTTCAGAATATATAAACATAATTTATATATGGTGGACAATAATGAATGTAAAAACATAATATAAACATTGTCAGCTAAGAAATAAGTATTGTAATCCATTTAGAGTAAATGAAGAAAATTTAAAATTTTTCTTTTCATTCTGTGACTGGTTAGAATCTTGGAATATCATTTCTGGAAGAAATGGCAAATTAACAAAAGAAACTTTCACTGCTTTGCATCATACAGCTTATGCATTTCTAGAACTGACCAAGTATTGCAAAAAAGAACTGAAAATGCTATACATATTACCTGGCAAATTTCAAACTGATCACCTTGAAGCAAGGTTTGATCAGTGTCGTAGTAATGCAACAAATAGACTTCCTTCGAAAAGAAGGTATGCAATCTCTGCTACTGGCATGTTAAAGAAAAAAGAAAGAACAGGATGCAAGTGTAACTAGTTTTATGGAGGAAAGTGTGGTAGTCCCCGTGTACAACCAATGTACAGGTGGTGGTAATGTCGTACCAGTAAGTGGTTCCAAAATGGAGGATAGATTTACGATAACATTGTATAAGAAACTGATCCCCTCCCCTTAAAATTGTTTAAATATTGAAATTTCTACATTTTTTTTTTTTTTTGTCAGTCGGAAAGTTTAGGATGTAATCGATAAGATTGCACAGAAAAAAGTAAAAAAAAAAAATGTAAACAAATTTAAAGGTGGTGATAGTCTCCTTCAGGTCTGCTATTTTCAAATTTGAGACAATTAAAATAATGAACGAATTTCAGTTTTTAAATTTTAATGAAATGTAACCTGAGGATTTGTTTATTTACTTTAAAACCGCTTTCAGCAACAATAATCATTTAGAAAAGAACAAATATTATTAAATAAAGTTCAGTAGTATACAATCTTACCCTGTTTCTTTTTTTTTTAAATTACATTTAAAAAATGTTTTTTAAGACTTTTTCTTTAGTTTACAATTATTCATTACTGCCCGTCTTGCTAACCGAAGGCTTACGTAGAACTACTTTTGTGAAGTCACTTCACTTTTCGATGGTTTCGGCATAGGCCCACTTATTATCTAATATTTTGTTGAATTTGAGGTACTCTGGTTTAGGACCTATTCCATTGGCTTTTATAGTTTTGCTTTAAAGACTTATTGAAGAAATGTTAGAAAATTGCCAAAGTATTTTGAATTTCCTATAGGTACCTTATTTTCTGCTAATGTTGTGCATGAAGATTAATATTTTTGAAACACATTACATGCATAAAAATGTAAAACTTTTTTTTTAATACTGGGTGGGGTTGAATTGTAGCAAGCCTTTTCATGTATGATCAGTAAATATAGTTTTTATTTAATAAGAATATCATTTGAAGGTCGTTTTGAATGGGCATGCCTCTTCATCCTACAGCACGAATGCTGGTATCCCACAGGGCTCTATCCTGGGCCCGACGCTCTTCCTTATTTTCATCAACGACCTTCCAGATGAGATCAGTTCCCAAGCAGGCATCTACGCAGACGACACCACAATATACTCCCACACCAGTAAGAAACCTGTCGTGGCAGACAGGCATAATCTCGCTGCTGACATTGAACGGGATCTATACTCTGTGGTGAATTGGGGCAAGAAGTGGCTTGTCAACTTCAATGCGTCTAAGACCAAGCTGTTGTCTGTCAACCATCACAGGCAACCTCTCCTGCCTCCCACAAGCATGGACCAAGCGATTCTCCCTGAGAGCAACACACTACGCCTCCTCGACCTTACCCTCTCCTCAGACCTCAAATGGAACCACTATATTGATTCCATAGCTAAATCTACTGCTAAGAAGGTTGGGTCACTATGCCGATCCAGGATGTTTTTTCCGCCTGAATCCATCCTGCATATATACAAGTCAACCATCCGTCCGTGCATGGAGTACTACTGCCATTTATGGTCAGGCGCCCCTGCCGTTCTCCTCAGTGTTCTCGAAAGGCTCCAAAGGAGAGTCTGTAATGTGATTGGTACTGATCTGGCGGCTCGACTGCAGCCACTTCCCCACCGTCGAAATGTGTCTGTTCTATAAATACTTTAATGGCTTCTGCTCGGACGAACTTAAGTCACTGGTGCCTCCTCAACAGGTGTTTACTCGTGCAACGAGACTGGCAACTGGGTCCCACCCATTCACAGTCAGGTTAGTCAAATGCAGACGACAATTCTACTCCTGCAGCTTCTTCTCTCGCACTTCCCGCCTGTGGAACTCTCTCCCATATTCTTGCTTTCCTGACGACGACAACCTCCAGAAATTTAAATGCAATGTCAATACTCATCTATTAATCATTCGACTCTAGCTCTCCCCCTATATCCTTCCCTTTCTCTCCACCTATGTATCTGTCATCGCAGCTGCATTCTCAGCTTTCTATTGCTCCTTTCTAACTAGTTTGTACTCCTCACTCTTTTCTAATTAATCTTTTTACAGTTATGTAGCCCCCAACTCATCAGTGGCATTTCTGCCTTGCTCTGGGTGAAATGATTAAAAAAAAAAACTTGACTGCTACAAATTAATAGTTTTAAAAGATCTAAAAGTTTAAATTATTCTAATTAAAATGTTAAAATAATGATAAAAATGCATTAGTTTTTGAAAAGAAATATTTTCTTGAGACAGTAAAGTCCATAATATATTTTAATCATAAAAGCAATTAAAATCTTTTCTAATCAATGTCTTAGTTTGATTACATTTTTATTTTATGGTAGGCTCTGTTTGACCAAAAAAGAGTCGGATTTAAATTCTCTTTGGTGTTGTTCTTAAAATTAATATGAATATTAAGCACTAAAATTTTTTTTTATTGAAATGTCATAAGATTAAATAAGTGTAAAATGTAAAATAAAATATTAATTGGAGTAGATAGACTAAACTATCGCCCTGTTCACACTCCACCCACATCTATTGAACAGGTGTAGAGGCTCATCCCTTGTTCCCTGTTTAGGATGTGATTTCCGGCTTTATCTTTTCCAATCCCGGCTTTCTCTTTTCCAATGTTTTCATTCTTACGTAGCCCCCCGCGCTTCAGTGGCATTACCGCCTTGCTTGTGGTGATACGATTAATATATATATATATATATATATATATATATATTGAATGGAGAGAATAAGATAATATTTAAAATTTGTATGAAAATGTTAACAGTTCAAATATAAGAAGAGTTCTCTCCTTTTGACAATACACTTGACTTGACAAAATATAAAATATAGTTTGTTTAATTCTGGGTGTTATAAACAGTTCAAAGGATGAATGTTATTAAATGTGTGAATAAAATGTTCCTTTGATTGAAATATTTGGTGATTGAAAATTTAGTTCAGTGAGCGAATGTTGTTGGTGTTGAATAAATGATATATGTTAAAGACAGTCAGTTAAGTGCCATACGTGATACGCGCTTTGGGCGATCATGTCTCGAAAGACGTCACTGACTGGGCAGAAGATTATCGCACAATAGGTTGCCATTGCTTTCTACGGTAGACTGGTTGCTAACCAAGGTTATAGAACCTAATCTGTCCTATTATTTAACCCATAACTGGTGGGAAGAGACGGATTAATACCTTTCCCAAGGGTATTAGTGCATAAATGAATGCATGGAATTCAACCGGAATTCGAACTCGTCTCCCCGATTTGTCGTTCCGAGTCAATATCCGCCGCTCCACAACGCACACCCAGAGTACTTAAAACAGTACTTGTAAAAAAAAAAATCAACAGTCAGGGAGAGAACGGTTCCAATAGCAATCGGCCCAAAGGAAATTTCTCACTGATGAGTTTTGGTAGGTTTCTTCCTTTTATAATCGTGGGTAGGCTATAGCACACATAGTTAAGATTTTAACGGAATCTTGACCTAAACGCGTTCTCAGACCTGTTCCCACGTGCTTGGTGTTTTTAAACCAATCAGCAACGACCAGGAACAAATCCAAAATTGAATCTAGTGTCTGTGCTGAATTGGATAAGTTTTGTTCTTACGAGCAAAATATATTGTGTGATAACTACATTGTTGCTGAAATCTGTACGTAGATATTGTGCGATGAGTACATTGTCGCATAAGTTTTTTCGTTTTAAATCAGTAATTTTATATTTCATATAACCAGTGAATTTGTAATATTTTCATGATAAAATCATTTATATCAGTAGCATGCGAAATTAATTCCACAAGATTGCTTCACTAAAAAAAAAATGCAACTCATTACTCTTTACCACTACCTAAAAGCGAAATGGGGTGTTCAAACGGGGCTTTTCTCGAGAAACCTTCATTTTGAATCTGTTATGGAGACACTGTGTCTGTCGCAGCCTAATGCTCTCACTTGTCATGATTTTATTAAAAAAAAATATTTTGCACGAAAAAATCAGCAGCCAGGAGATGTTGCTTACAACTGAACCCTTAATAACAGCTCCATCCACAGCGTTTTGTACATCGGCGGTCGGTCAGCCCCAGTTATTGTGGCTGGTAAAAAAGCCCGCATGCTAGAAGTGCGGCAAGTCCCTTCCTGCCCCTATAAAAAGACCCCTGGCTCATAGCCTGACACTAACTAAGCACTCGCTTCAACCACCACGAAAAGCAACAATGTAAAAAAAAAAAAACAATGTGTCGCAGCTCTCTGCCCATGAAGCCCTTGTGTCAAAGAAAGAGGCGGATGAATGGCAGGTTGTGGGCAAGGGTAAAAAGAAGATCCCGTGCAGAAACTTTTTATGTCGTAAGAAAAAATTCTGCTGTGAACAAAAGGGGAAAGGAAATTTTAAAAAATTCAATATAACACAAAGGGTTCAAATTAAAGAAAATTTACTACTTTATTAAACACAGAGAGGAGTTGTGAGCTGACTGCAAAACAGGTCCGTTAGCAAAGGCTTCTTCTTCTTCTATGTGCCCTGTCCCTTCAGGATGTAGGCGTTCATGGTTCTCCACGTCTCCTTATCCCTTGTGGCTCTTAGTATGTTTGCTCCTGTTGCTCCTGGCAACCCCCGTTCCGTCATCCACCTGATCAGACCCTGCAAATATGTTATCCGCTGCCGTCCTCTGTCTCTCCTTCCTTCTATCTGACCAGTCAGTATCAGGTTCTCCAGGCTCTCTTTCCTCATTGCTTAATCCTAAGAGATACTCTTCATACCACAACCTTTTAAATTCATCCAGATATTGATCTCTATATTCCAAACTGACAAGAAGATCATCCCTAGAAGCGGGAGTATTGGCAAAATAGGCCTCCTGTTCATTCAAAAAGACAGAGCTGTTATAATAAGGGCGAATAAAGGCGTCAAGAGATATGATGTTCAAAGTCGCGTCATCAGAACCACGGTAGGTCAAGGGACGCGCATTAAGCGAATTCTGTATATCGGATAAAACCGTCAGAAACTGGAAATAGTCTAATTTCTGTCGCTCAATGCTCTTAAAAAGATAGTTCTTCACAACTTTGATTAATCTCTCCCACACAGCACCAAACCAGGCTGAGTACAACGGAATGGTCTGGTGTTTGATGTGGTGAACACTAAAATTCTGTTCAAACTTGTCCGACATATAAACTTTCTGAAAAAGATTACCACCAGCCACAAAGGAGCGAGCATTATCGGAGTATACGTGGGACGGAACACCATAAATGTTAAAGAATCTCACAAGTGCTAGAACAACAAAGTTAGAGGTCATATCAGACAATAGTTCCAAATGAATAGCCCTAACGCTGAAACACGTAAAAATCTGGATATACATCTTTCTAGATTCTCCATTTTCCCGCACCCATAAGTGTCCTGTAAAGTCAATCAAAGCGTGCAGGAAGGGCCTAACAAGGTTGACTCGATGTTTGAGCAAATTGGTTACCTTAGGGTATTTAAAGGAGAGGGGGTTGTACTTCTTGCAAATGCCACAAGAATATAATACAGTTTTAACCGTCTGCCGAGATTTAAGTATCCAAAATCCTGACAAACGAAGTCTACTCAATGTTGCAGCAATGCCTAGATGCTTGCATGGCAAATGGCAGGTCATTATTACAAGGTTAATTACATGGCAAAATTTTGGCAATATGACATGACAGGATAAACAATATCATCAGAAAAGAATTTAGAATTACCGATCCTCCCTCTGGATCGGAGCAACCCTTCATCATCCAGAAACAGATCCAACTTAGTAACCAACAGTGGAATCTCGCCATTACGAGGGTTACTGGTTAAAGATTATTCTGCACCCGCTTACGTAGTCTTAATCAGTAGTAGGCAGTCTTAACTGGTCATTGCTTGTCAAAGCCGCTCAGAAGCTAGTCATAGCTGATCATTGCTTTCAAACCTGCCTAAACCCAGCCAAAAATATCCCGTAAGACCCAGTTTAAGGCGGGGTCGGGCTCTTGTTTTATCAACCCAATTGAGACTCTACCCTGCAGCTGAGTCTCGCTTTGCACGGACGCAGAGAGGTAACCAAGAGTGTTTGCTCAGGACTGACCGCAGGGAGCAATTTTTCCGAAAGTAACGCTGATAAGGTTTCAGCAGTCAGCAACATCTCCTGACAGCTGATTTTTGCATCCGAGGTCAAGGTTGTTGAAAATTATAACGAGTAGAAGCACATCCTCATTTTTGCTGTTTTCACACACACAAAAGAAATGGATTGCAACATGTCTAGTTCATGGTAAAAAAATTGAACATTCTAGAAAAAATGTTCGAGAAAGAAAACTTATTCTTTAGATTATTATCATTATTTTTTACTAATCAGAGGAACCGAATTTGAAATACTCAATAATTTGAAAATGCACCGCCGTGAGTCTGCTGACTTAAAAAATCTATCACATTTTATTATCTGTAACTAAAAAACTGAGTTTGGCATGTTTTTTCTTTAATCGTTTCACCCCCAAGTAAGGCGGTATCGCCACTAATGCTTATGTAAAAGAGTAAAAAATTTAGGCAGGAGGAGAGTGAAGAGAAAGACGAACTAGTTACAGAGGGTGTCAGAGAAAGGGCAAGAGAAGGATGGGAACACGGGTGGGAAGACAGTTTTGAAGGTAGAGAGAAAGTAAAAAGAAAAAAAAACAATATATACGGAGTGATGTAGAAAGGACTTGAGTCAAGTGGATAGGAGATGGGAACTGACATTGCATTTAAATTCCTGGAGGTTGTAGCCGTCAAGAAAAGCAAGTACAAGGAAGGGAGTTCCACAGGCGGAAAGTGCAAGAAAAGAAGCTGCCGGAGTAGAATTGTCGGCTGCATTTGGTTGATCTAACTGTAAATGGCTAGGACCTTGTTGCCACTCTGGTTGCTCGAGTAAATTCTTGAAGAGGAGGCACCAGTGACCTAAGTTCGTCAAAGCAGAAGCCATGAAAATATTTGTAGAAGAGACAGAGGGAAGCCACATCCCGCCGGTGAGAAACTTTCTGGAGTCTAGCTGCCAAGTCAGGACCTATCACATTACAGATTCTCCTTTGGAGCCTGTCAAGAACACTGAGATGAACAGCAGAGGCGCCTGACCAGATATGACAACAGAATTCTATGCATGGTCAGATGCTTGATTAGTATATGTGCAAGATGGATTCAGGTGGAAAAAATGTCCTGACCAGACACAGTGACCCAACCTTCCTAGCAGTGGATTTAGCTATTGACTCAATGTAATGATTCCACTTGAGGTTGGAAGATAGGGTAAGGCCGAGGTGGCTCAGTATATTGCTTTCAGGGAGACTCGCTTGGCTCATGCTTATTGGGGTGGGTGGGTGGGCAGGAGAGATTGCCTGTGATGATTGACAGATAGCAGTTTCGTTTTAGAAACATTGAAATTTACAAGCCACTTCTTACCCCAGTCCACCACGGAGTGGGGGTCCTTCTCAAGATCAGCAGCGAGAATATATTTGTCCGCCTCGCCAGAATTCTTACTGATGCGAGAGTAAATGGTGCTGTCATCTGAGTAAATGCCTAATTGGGATTGATCACGTCTGGAAGATCATTTATGAAGATCAGAAAGAGCGTCGGGCCTAGGATAAAGCTCTGGGGGGACACCAGCGTTCGTGTGGTAGGATGTGGAAGCATGCCCATTCAAGACGACCTTCATTATGCGGTTAGATAGGAAAGATCGAATCAGATCAAGCAAGCGTCCAGTGATACCATAACCCTGTAGCTTGCGCAGAAGGCCAGTGTGCGAAACCCTATTAAAAGCCTTGGAGATATCTAGGGCAACAGCACGAGCCTCGCCGGACGTACTAAGGGCCGGGTATATGTACTCCATGATGATCGTTGGTTGTAGACCTGGCAAAGCGGAAGCCATGCTGCCTGTCTGAGAATAGTTTATGGGGAGTAAGATGCACAACAATAATAGCTTCGAACACTTTGATAATAGCCTCCAACACTTTTCCGAAAATTGGTAGGAGGCTGATAGGGCGATAGTTGGATGGGTCCGAGGGTTCCCCAGAGTTCTTAAATACAGAAACCACAGAGGAGATTTTCAGCATTTTCAGGAAAACAGAAAGTAGAAAGGTAGTAATTATAGAGAGGACAGAGGAGAGTTCAGAGGCACACTTCTTCAGGACAATGACTGGGATTCCATCACCTCCGCTCGCTTTATGGCGGTCAAAT
The DNA here is from genome assembly GCA_037127315.1 of Ascarosepion bandense. Taxonomy (NCBI): domain Eukaryota; kingdom Metazoa; phylum Mollusca; class Cephalopoda; order Sepiida; family Sepiidae; genus Ascarosepion; species Ascarosepion bandense. Next base: position 4,238,511 of record JBBBDQ010001382.1, on the reverse strand, counting down.
TTTGATATTATCTAAGATACTAGAGACGGGGTTATGTAAACATCTTTCAGTTGAGTCTAGTTCTAAGAGGGAAGTCGGGTGCGGGTACTTCAGACGATTCAAATGTGCAGTTTAATGAGAATCTGCGAGCAAAGTACTTTGCCTTGTCCACAGATGCCGTGAGGATCTCGAATTTATTGATTAGGGGAGGGATGGCAGATTTGCTGTTGTTTAGCACGCGTTTGCAGAGCCGCCAATAGTCTTTGGAATCGAACATGCGGGCAGCTATACGCTGTCTCATTCTCTCAAGGGACGTCGCATAGGAAATCGCGAAACGCGTCCCAGTCAGCTCTTTGGTAGCAGTAGGAGATTCTGTTGGTAGGAGGCTCCTGGGAGAGAAATGAGAGTGGTGAGATATGTTAATAGAAACAACAGCATGATCGGAGTTAACGAGAGGGCAAAGCTGCGAGACTTGGCAAGGTACAAAGGTGAAGCAGAGATCTAGTAGAGAAGCGTGTCATTAAAGAATACTGGTAAGCGAGTGAGGAAAGAGATTGTGTAAGAGATTGAGAAATAACAAAGTTCATGGCGTGAATGCTAGCTGAATCATTGACAGTCTTTTAGCCACTTGGCATGATGGGCGTTAAATCTCTGAACACAAATATGTTGGATGATGGGTAGGAGGAAGTAGCCTTATCTATATTGTCAGAGATGCTGTCTAGCAGGGAGCAGTCGTTTAACTACTCTTTCACCCCTTCCCCGGATTATCCTGGTCACAGGACCGTATATTTAACACTTCCAGTCCATGGGCCTATTCTGGTTAACGTGCACCAGATGTAACTCTTCCACCCCGGTGTCTTCCTCTATGGGTTGAGGTGTCTATTCAGTCTTAACCGAACTCAAGGGGGTAGCCGTAGGTCCTTGAGTACCCGTAGGTTAGATGACCGGTCCGTTGGTCTAAAACTGCTTCCTGTCCACGTTGTGATTATTTGATCCAGAAAGCAGAAGTGTTGTTTGTTTACGGTTGACTGACGATGTAGACACGACTGGGAAGCCCGTATTAAACATTTTAGAATACAGTAAAAAGAATAAAAAGAGAAAAAAAAAAACGTCCGCAGAAAGCCGGGAAAACAACTGTTCAATGGTTGCACTGTTAATGTCTTTTATATATATATATATATATATATATATATATATATATATATATATATATATATATAGTAGAAAAAGAAAAGGGTTACAGAAAGTATTATTTTTTAGTATAACAACTCACACACAGGATTCTAAACAGAGAGAAAGAGTGTGTATGGTAAACTTGTTGTTAAATCGTCTCAGAAGATATACAACTCTTTTCAAAAATGTTCTCCAGACTCTTTTGACGGGGTCAATTCTTTTCAAATAAAAAATTGGGACCACGGTGCCTTTCAAAGGTGCTGGACGGATGATGCAATTCCGATTGTTGTCGGGTTAATGACGAACGTTAATTTTCATATACTTAGCGGTTTTTCAATGCGACCGCTACGACGAGGATACTTCTCAAAGTATTTGGGTGACTACCAAATTTCAAAAATCCGCAACAAATTCGGGGCGACGATTAAATTTTTCAAATCACAAATCACTTTGTCGGGAACCACTTAATCCGACTTCTTCACAAAACATTATTTTCACATAATCCTTTCATAATTTTCTTCTACTTCTTTGTCCTTTCGTAGTCACCGTCAGCAACAACAAATACAATCTGCAACAAAGCCTCCGTCTGAAACAATAGGACCAAATGCAAGTAAAATATAAAATATATTTTACACTTCTTTTTCATACAAAGGCGTCTTCGGTTAGGAGGTTGTTTGGTCCGAATTGTCAGCATTCTTACTCCAGTGGGGTGGGGGGACCCAATCTCACACAACTGTACGCTTCCACGGTTGTCGTCTCTCTTTTCTTCAGCATTACTACGCGCTTATATAGGAAACCCGGGCGGTTATAAGCCAGGCCATCATGCAGTTATCACAGAGTTCTGGTTGCCTCATCCAAAAATCATGTGAACTCCAAAGTTTACTAAGTTTACTTGTTTACTAAGCTTTATTTCAAATTTTTAGTTGATAAAAATTATTTCGTTCATTTCCATTGTCTTCTAATGACCCAAATTCAACGGCACATCTTATGCCTAGATCAGATTTCAACGCAAGCAAACAAAATACGCAGATTTTATTTCACTATTCCAATTTACTCCATTTTTTTTTATTTTTTTATCAAAAACAATTATTTCATTCATTACCCAATGACCCAAATTCAACGGGCTTAGATCAGATTTCACCACCAGTAAATAAACGTGTTGGTTTAATTTCACTGTTCAATTTACTTCAATTTTAATAAAAAAAATTAAAAAAAATATTGCCACGTTTACTGGAAGTAGAAAGTCTGTTTAAAAATTCTTAATAAAAATTAAAAAGAAAAAAAAAACGAATGACATGACCGTTGTACGTTTCGGCCTTCTTCAGGTGCCAGGAATTTTGAACCCTTTAAACCCTTTTGACTATCTCTCTCTCTCTCTCTCTCTCTCTTTCTCTCTCTCTCTCTCCCTCTTTCTCTCTCTCTCTCTCCCTCTCTCTCTCTCTCTCTCTCACACACACACACAGAGTCGGGAGAGGATGGGGAACGGTACAGAAAGAAAAGATAGCTTACCGATTTGAGAAGTGACAAACGAAGACACATGTATGGGTTGTCAGGGGATTCGAGAGATGTCACCCTAGCTAGAGGGAGGTGTTCACTGACGTAAACCCCCAGCCCATGAATATGGACAGTGGAGTCCTTCCTTAAGAGAGGAGGGTAGTCAGGGATTGAGAAGCCAGAGGAGGGGATTGAGGGGTTGCGATTAGTCTCACAAAGCGCTAGGATGTCAGGGGACTTTTCGTGGAGGAAAGATTCAACGCTACAGAAGTTGGTACGAATACCCCGGATGTTAGTGAAGGAAATATTAAGAAGTTTGGGTGATTTTACTTTGCCTGGTTTAACTTTCTTCTTGGGATATGGTTGTTCATATTTGTAGTTGGTAAGAAGATGCCTCGAGTAGAGGAGGCAGACGGTCATTAACTGCAACATGCGCTGGAGGGGAACTGACGCGGGGTGCAACAAAGTGTGACCTCGGGGTTGCCCACCGAAAGCGCTTGCAGGGACATTAGCCATGCGTGACATGGCACTGCAAGAATACCGATATTATGCAACTGTTGATCAGAGCAACCATTCTTGACGCTACGCAAGAGTTAGGGCTCCTAGTTACCAGTCGGAAGCAGCAACCAGAAAACTGCCAACCCGGTATCCTCACAATGAAGAAACGTTGCCACCGACCACGCACGTCGAAGGAAAATCGTGGAAGCACCAACACTGAGGTCTGAGGAGAGAAAGAGAGTGCCGGAAAAAACTTCCTAAACAGGGAACAAGTGATAAGCTTATGCAATAGAGGTGGGAGGAGGAGTATGAACCTGGCGATAGTAGAGTCTATCTACTCCAATTTAAAATAAAATAATAAAAAAAGAGGAATAAGACAAAGAATTACTAAGTTTCATAGTCCACAGAATTTTCTAAGTTAAAGAAAAGAAAAACCATGTGACGGCAAACGTTCAATTAAGCATAGAGACATGAAAGTAACCAAAATAAACATATACATAAAAGAAATGCAAAGAAAAATGACTTACATTTTAACAATTCAAGCCTAAGTAAAAGCTAGTTAGACACGGGCGAAAAGGTGGCGTTTTTGAGAGGCGCGGAGAAATATTAAACAGCCCACAAAAATGGAAACGGCTTGTAAGGTAAAAAATTAAAAATCCTTTTTTTGCAAATTTCTGAGATTTAACTTTTTGGCAAAAACCATAATCGGACAGACAGGGATGGAGACTACTAACTACCCTATATGATCTGACATGTGGGTGAGGGAAAAAGAAAGAAAGTCCAACTACTACAGAAATTTCTAACAAGCTAAATAAAAACCATGTGACGGCAAACGTTCAATTAAGCATACGGAAAATCCAAATGGAAACCGTATATTTTTTTACCACAATAAATGGGATGCCCTGAAAATAAATATTTACTGTTGACATGAGTAATTTCTTTTGCATATCAAAATCAAATAATTAATATTTCCCCGAGTTAGAGCATTCATTTTTTTCAAATAAACAAGTACTTCTTGTTCGTCTTTTAGTTTGTTTGTTTTTTGTTGATTTTTTTTTTTGTTATTGTTTTTGAGGCTGTGGAACTAATTGGCAAAAATGTATATGTTTATTTAAAATTTAGTATCAAAGTAAATTATCTTTCCGCGTGTAAAACATTTAATTTTATGCAAAGTAAGTTTTACTTTGCATAAAATATTGTAAAAAAGGGAAAGATTTTTAATTTCCATTTTGAATAATAATAAATAAAAACAATTTACACCTTTTTTTATAAGTAACTCCTTTACTGATCACTAAGAAATGTGAATTATAAGCAAAAACAAAACGAATTAAGAATAAAAAATAAAAAATAAAATCAATGAAAATACAGTGTATTCGTTTGATGACCAAGTTAATCTGTGAAGACTATTGACTGCACTTAAATACGACATTTACATGTCAGCTGTCGAATCAAAATGGCGAGTAGGTGGAATGTGTTGTTTTCTTAATTATTTCGGTCACTTTTTTTCGATTAACTCAACCTGAAGCTATGATTAAAGCAATACTTGTATTCAACAATCACGGTAAACCAAGGCTCTCTAAATTCTTTCAATTTTATGTGAGTAACTATTAACATTGCTATAAGTTTCGAGTAAGTTTCATTTTTAATTTTGTTTGACTGTTTTTAACTTCTTAGTTTAGTCGGCCTAATATTTTTTTAGTTATGATAATGTATTGTACGCACACACTTGAATTCTATTTTATTTTAACCATTTATGAATTTATGAACTATAAGTTATAAGTATATTCCTTTTTAATTCTTCTAACCACATTAAAATTTCCCCTCTCATTATTTAAAAAATATAATTTAATTTAATTTAATTAGTTCATTCCAACCAAAAGTGTTACTTTGTGTTGTGCTCATTACTTAGACCTTCACAAAAATTTTATTGTAAAGCTGTTATTCTTCTTGAAATTTTTAACGATTTCTAGTATTTTAGTCATTTTCTCCTGTTCGTGATTGTTTGCTCATAAAAAGAGAAATTAACCAATCGAAACCACAAGCCAAGTATCTTAATTTTTAATTGACATTACAATTTGCTGACCTTTGTTTAATGCGATTAACCTCTTAAGAGTCTTATTATTTTGGTGTAAAAACTAAAAAAGTATTGGGCCATCGTTCTGGCACCTTTCTATTTCAAAGATTAGAAAAGAAATTAGTTTGCTATAAGTCACTGTCTTGGATTTTTCTTCTGATTTCCTTTTTATCTTAACTTTTCTGACTATTTTCTGTCTGTCCTTGTCTTATTTCCATTCACTTGTTTTTTTTCTCTCATTCACATTAGCAATAATGTTTGTTCGGCGGAGTTGTACGACCGACACCCCCTGTAATTTTTTGGCTTTTCATTTTTTTTTTTTTTTAATTTAATTCATTTTTGAAACGAAAAACAAAAAAATACGGGGACGGGAGAGCGCCGGTCGTACGGGTCCACCGTTTGTTCCATTTAGTTCTTTTCTGACTTGTTGGCATCAAGCATATTCAATTATTAATATTTAATTTATTGTATGTATAAAAATCGAAGACTGCAAAAAAAAAAAAAAAAGTTGGAGGGTCATGGCCACGTCGAAGTACGTACGGTTTGTTTTTTTTTTCTTTTTTAGCATTTTTAAAATCAGTTCATTTATGAAAGTTTACTTACTAGAAAATAAGGTGTTTTTTTTCTTTTAGGTACCTCCCCCGAAAAACAAAATTGATAAATGTTTAAAAATCAAAACAAAAGTCGTTTTCATTTTTATAAAAAAATAAATTCGTTTTAAAAAAAAACGAATTTATTTATTTATTTTTTTTTTTTTACTGATCATTCCAAGCTAATTGTTGAATTTATTTCCAATGAGCAAATTAATACATTGATGAATTTCAAACTGAATTTTAATTGCTTGAAAATATTTCTTTTTGGAAAGTGAAAATTGGACATATTGACAAACCTGTCAACATAATTCTTTTTCAATAATTTTATTATTAAAAAAAAAAAAACTTTCAAAGATAAATTACTTTTCTGAAATTTTGAGGAAAATTAACTGCATTTTTTATATTTTAAACTTAAAAAAGAATATTTGTTTTAATTCCTAAAGCTAAGCAGAGTACTAAGAAATAGGAAACTTTTGCTAGAAACCAGGCAAAGAGTACTAACCTGTTATGTGATGGCTTGGAAAATCTTATACTCATGGAACAAATGGCAAAAAAGGGACAGAGGAAAACAACACTAACATACTTAGTTAGCTTGAGTAAATGAATGGCAGAACAGGGCATAGAAGAAATAACAAAGTTCATTAGGAGCTACAAGAGACAGGAAGTTATGATCGCCTATGTCCTGAGGGGCACAGCACAGAAACAATTAAAATCACTTGATTAATATGTAAAAAAAAATTTTTTCATAATTTTTTTGACTACACAGTAATCTTAAAAATTTCTAAAAATATCCTAATTCTCTCTATTAATGAAGATCATTGTGTGTGTGTGTGTGTGTGTGTGCATATATATATATATATATATATATATATATATATATATATATATTAGCAACACAGTTTTGTGGTTATTTTTTGTTACCATTACTCACACCCCTGAAGATGATCTTGGAAGAAGATTGAAAGTACTTGGGTACATTGAGAAATGAATGATAATAAAATCTGTCTGCCCATTTCTGACATTTCAATTATAATACATGAAAGATTATCCATGAGTATGAATGAATTTTATTAAAAATAAGCAGACACAATGTTTACAATTTATTCAATCTGACATACCTAAAAGAACATTTGCTGCCTAAGTACACAAATACATGTAATTTCCTCCTGTCATTCTCATGAAGAGAGAAACAATAGTAAAGCAGTTTTCGGTTTTCTCTCAGTTCATGAAGAAAGGACAATAAAAAATTTACTGTTCCTTAATATTTATTTTTAATTTTACAGAATTTCCCATGTTTCAGAATCAAATTTAATTTATGACTCCATCTTCAAGTGATCATTTTTGGGGTGGCTAACAGAATAGTTCTATCCAGGAGCTATGGGTTTTTTTCACATAAGAGGTATAAATAGCTTTTGGTTAGGTTCTTAAATTACATTATATTTATTATACTCAAATTACAGGATCATATATTCTTAATAAAAATAAATGGTAGTAGTCATAATAAAAAAAAAAAAAAAAGGAAATAGTGATAAACTTGATACCTTTTAGCAAGTTAAGAATAAATATGACACTCTAATTTGAGTATAATAGGTATAGTGTGGTTTGGGAACCTGGCCAGAGGATGTTTGTGCCTTGTAAGTCAAAAAGTCTGTCACCATTGGAGGAAACTTGTCCATTAGTTGCCCCAGGAGTGTTCGCTTGAAGATGGAATTATGGTTAAAATATGTTTCCAATGTTGAATTAATATTATTTATATATATATATATATATCTATATATATATATATATATATATATATATATATCCCTCCATATTGATCAATTTTACCTATTTGCTCATCTTTTTGGATTTAATATATATATATATATCCCCTTCCTGTCACACTGGGTTTTTTTTTTTTTGATAGAAATTACTGGAATGTTGATAGGCAGCAAGAAACACTTTCTTATATGCAGCAGCATCAAATCCCCATATCCAAAAATCAATCTGTATCTTATAATAAAATCAGATTTTATTGTATATGTGTTTTGTATAGATATGGAAATGAATACAATAGAGGACTATAAGGTTCCTAAAAATGTAACCAACCAAAATACTCTTGAAATTCTGATTGAAAACATGAAGAAAATTGACACAGAACAGCAGCAAACAAAACCTCCAAATATGATTTTTATATTAAAATTGGTAATGTCATTTCTAGTATTGATGCAAGAAGAATCAAACAAATATTTTAGTTCCATCAAATTTATATATGAGCAGCTAAACTTTAATGACACTGAATAAGCTTGATGTCATTGTTATATAACTGCTCCCCTAAAAGGTACAGATTAAGAGACAGCAAAAATATAATTTATCAAGCTATTCAACCATTAAAAGACAACATATATGAATCCTTTGATTGAGCAACATAACAATTTTCTTATGTATATTAAAAATAAATTTAACTTACTAGTGCAGAAGGACACTACAATATCTACTTAATGAAATTCATCTAAAGCCTTAGTTTGATTATCTATGGGTGGTAATATTGTTGACTTAAATGACAACAGCAATGAAGCTGCAACAAGTGCATTTGCCTTTATGGTTAACAGTGTATTCTCACAATATAAGGATGTTGTACATGTTATGCCAACTAAATATCTTAAAGCTGAGAATTTATTTGATATAGTTAAACGTATAATAATTGGTTTAGAGAAGATAGGCTTTCAAGTATTATCAATCATAACAGATAATAATGCAATCATAATAGATAATAATGCAACAAATAAAGAAGTTATATTTCTATTTTTTTTTTTTTTTGCATCTCCAAAAGCTTTCCATTGTTAGTTTGGGATTGGAACAGACACAATCGTATTTATTGATGATTTAACTCTTAATGGTAAATAGCATCAGAATAAATTCAGAAGTTTTATAGAGACATTTTGATTACTAATTTACATCTAAACTAATTGGGGAAAGTTTATCATGCAGCAGGACAATAACCCCAAACATTCTACCAACACAACAAAAGAAGGAAAAAGTGGCAGTTTTAGTCTGGCCAAGTTGATCACTAGACTTTAATGCAATAAAGCATGCATTTTATCTCCTGAAGGAAGAACCCCCACTATCCCTTGCACAAAACAAACAAGAACTGAAAAAGGCTGCATCAAAAGTCTAAAAAAGACACATGATCACAAATGAAGAATGCAACAGTTTGGTGACGTTAATGTGTCACAGGCTTGATTCAGTTATTGCTAGAAAGTGTTATATGACCAAATATTAAATGTTATTTACTTTAAGACTATCTGTTCCTTTACTTTCACTCACCTAAAAATGGGGTGATCTGATATAAAAGGGGGCTATCTCCTGGGTTGTTTAGCACATCTGAATGTGGGTACCAGGAAATAAATGTTGAAATTCTCACAGGTGAAGAGGCTCATCCTTTGTTCCCTGTTTAGGATGTGGTTTCCGGCTTTCTCTTTTCCAATCTTTTCACTCTTACGTAGCCCACTGCACATCAGTGGCGTTAGCGCCTTGCTTGGGGTGATATGATTTAAAAAACAACCCCGCCCCCGTTATAAAGACCTCTTTTTCCTATTCGACTCGGTTCATATATTAAAATGCATTAGAAACAATTGGCTTGATCAAAAAGATGCAAATAAATGCATGCTGTTCCAAAAATTTTGTCACAATGGAAATCATGAATCAGATAGTGTCCCATTTTGTACCTTACAGAAGCTTCATGCCCTTGAAGAATCTAAGTCAATTTTTAAATATTGTTATAAATTGACCTCAAAGGCACTTTCTCCTACTAATCTTGAAAGGCAAAATGTTAATGAGTACACTATTCAGGGATTATTGACCTTAGGAAAACAAATGTTTGCCTAATTTTGCAGAAGTTTCAGAATATATAAACATAATTTATATATGGTGGACAATAATGAATGTAAAAACATAATATAAACATTGTCAGCTAAGAAATAAGTATTGTAATCCATTTAGAGTAAATGAAGAAAATTTAAAATTTTTCTTTTCATTCTGTGACTGGTTAGAATCTTGGAATATCATTTCTGGAAGAAATGGCAAATTAACAAAAGAAACTTTCACTGCTTTGCATCATACAGCTTATGCATTTCTAGAACTGACCAAGTATTGCAAAAAAGAACTGAAAATGCTATACATATTACCTGGCAAATTTCAAACTGATCACCTTGAAGCAAGGTTTGATCAGTGTCGTAGTAATGCAACAAATAGACTTCCTTCGAAAAGAAGGTATGCAATCTCTGCTACTGGCATGTTAAAGAAAAAAGAAAGAACAGGATGCAAGTGTAACTAGTTTTATGGAGGAAAGTGTGGTAGTCCCCGTGTACAACCAATGTACAGGTGGTGGTAATGTCGTACCAGTAAGTGGTTCCAAAATGGAGGATAGATTTACGATAACATTGTATAAGAAACTGATCCCCTCCCCTTAAAATTGTTTAAATATTGAAATTTCTACTTTTTTTTTTTTTTGTCAGTCGGAAAGTTTAGGATGTAATCGATAAGATTGCACAGAAAAAAGTAAAAAAGAAAAAAATGTAAACAAATTTAAAGGTGGTGGTAGTCTCCTTCAGGTCTGCTATTTTCAAATTTGAGACAATTAAAATAATGAACGAATTTCAGTTTTTAAATTTTAATGAAATGTAACCTGAGGATTTGTTTATTTACTTTAAAACCGCTTTCAGCAACAATAATCATTTAGAAAAGAACAAATATTATTAAATAAAGTTCAGTAGTATACAATCTTACCCTGTTTCTTTTTTTTTTTTAAATTACATTTAAAAAAAAGTTTTCTAAGACTTTTTCTTTAGTTTACAATTATTCATTACTGCCCATCTTGCTAACCAAAGGCTTACGTAGAACTACATTTGTGAAGTCACTTCACTTTTCGATGGTTTCGGCATAGGCCCACTTATTATCTAATATTTTGTTGAATTTGAGGTACTCTGGTTTAGGACCTATTCCATTGGCTTTTATAGTTTTGCTTTAAAGACTTATTGAAGAAATGTTAGAAAATTGCCAAAGTATTTTGAATTTTCTATAGGTACCTTATTTTCTGCTAATGTTGTGCATGAACATTAATATTTTTGAAACACATTACATGCATAAAAATGTAAAACTTTTTTTTTTTTTTTAATACTGGGTGGGGTTGAATTGTAGCAAGCTTTTTCATGTATGATTAGTAAATATAGTTTTTATTTAGTAACAATATCACTTGACTGCTACAAATTAAGTTTTAAAAGATCTAAAAGTTTAAATTATTCTAATTAAAATGTTAAAACAATTATAAAAATTCATTAGTTTTTGAAAATAAATATTTTGCTTAAGACAGTAAAGTCCATATCTTAATCATAAAAGCAATTAACATCTTTTCTAATTACTGTCTTAGTTTGATTACATTTTTATTTTATGGTAGGCTCTGTTTGACCAAAAAAAGTCAGATTTAAATTCTCCTTGTTCTTAAAATTAATTTGAATATTAAGCACTAAAAAAAAATTTTATTGAAATGTCATAAGATTAAATAAGTGTAAAATAAAATATTAATTGGAGTAGATAGACTAAACTATCGCCCTGTTCACACTCCACCCACGTCTATTGAACAGGTGTAGAGGCTCATCCCTTGTTCCCTGTTTAGGATGTGGTTTCCAGCTTTCTCTTTTCCAATCCCGGCTTTCTCTTTTCCAATGTTTTCATTCTTGCATTACCGCCTTGCTTGGGGTGATACGATTAAAAAAAAAAAAATTCTAGAAAAGAAACCTTTAAAAAATAATTTTTTTGTAAATAAGTTCTCAAAATTTCATTAAAATCTGATAATTATCTGATTTTTACTAGAATTTCCAAATCAATTTTTTTTCTTTTTTCACTGCAAAAAGAAGCTCAAATTTTCCATATTTTGATGCCATAGAAAAGAGGTTTTTAACCAAAATTTTCAGGTTCTACAAAGAATTTTTTTATAACAACTCAAATATTTTGACAAAATTTTATTTTATTAGTGTTGACCTTTTCTTTCTTTTTTCTTTTTTTTATGCCTGCTCATTTTTTTTAGTAAATCTTTATAGATACCAACATTATTCAAAATTGGAGTGCTAAATGGAATTTTTGGTTCTTATTCCTTTATCAAGAACACTTTCTGAATATAATGTAAATTACTCTCCTCAATCTTTATATAGTTCGACATCCATAGCTATTTTTGTATATCAAATACTGAATTACTTCTGTTAGATGCCTCTTATTCTGAACTCCCCCCACCCTTATATAAAAAACTGAAATGTAATTCAACTTTTGTATAGAGACTGATTTTTCTATTTCAAATTTTCACTAATTCTGTTTTAGGTTTTAGGGAATTTCGTGTTTTTTTTTTGTTTTGTTTTTAAATTAGTAAATAAAATAAAAACTGTTTTAATGCTGATTAATAGAAAATTAGTTATACAAAGTGAAAACCAAATATAAACATTAAGAATGGAAATGTTACTCCTATTTATTCGAAAATACTGTTTTCATTGAAAATGTTACATTGATACTTGAACAAAGGCAGTTTTTGTGCTAATGTATAAATAAATTAGCAAATATCACATTAATATTCATAATAAATTTTATTTGTAATAATAATTCAAAATAGTATTTCTATATCCACATGCTGTTTATCATTTTCATGTTTGTAATATAAGAATTTGAGAAAAAAAGTGGTTACAAAAAAACTGTATAAAACAAATGTTATTTGAGTTAGAAAGGACTCTCTTAAAATTTAGGTTGAGTTCTAACAGATGTAGAACAAGATGATTGTAGAGCTTGTATAGACCTTCTTTGTAGAATAATGAGCATATGAGAGTGAATCAGCAGGTATGTTATTCTTCCCTGGTCTATACATAATGTTGTATTCATAGCTTCCAAGTTTCATTTTCCATTTTATTCAAGTCTTTCCATATGAAACAAAGTTCACTGCTTGTTGATTCATGATGATGGTAAAGTATCAAGCAGATAAACACCAGGTCCAATTTTTCACAGCTTCCACAGTAGTTAATTTCTTTTTATACTATTTTTGTTCAGTTTGGGTTAGTGTTTGTGAGAAGAAAGCTACTGGATAGATGGCCTGATTTAGAGTAGTGACAATGACTGTATCAGAAGGGGATATTTTTATCAGCTGTGAAGTAAAGCACTTATTTTATGCTTAAGCTCTTTTAATGCTTTCCCTTACTCTGGATTTAAAGCCAAGACCAAGAGTCTGATTTTTTCCAAAATCATGGATATCTATTGGGAGTAATTGGAAAATAAACAAAGGACAGCCTTATCTTTCAGAACTTGTATTTTTTTAAGCAGGCATGAGCTTTCTGAATTAGGTTTGAGTATCTCATAAGATATGGTGTATTTTAAGTCAGTTGAAATGGTTGATAGTATTTTTTTATTTTTCATTAAAAGTGGGATTATATATTTTAACTACATCTAGACACTTCTATAAGTTTTTATGTTCCTCTTCAGACATTCAAGTTACAATAATGTTATCTACATATGTGTAAGTTCTATACTAGTTATTCTGCTTAATGTTGTTCTCTGTGGCATTCTACTGCTAATTCAAAGGAAAGCTATATATTCATCATAGACATCTGATAAAACGCAGTTGATTTAGAATATCCAGTTTATTAGAATAATCCTGAACATTATCAATAGTTTTTCATAAGAATAAAGGAAAGGTTAAAGACTTTAGTGACAAAGTTTCAGTTCAGAGATACATCCAATTATTCATGCTTCAAAATTGTATCAATGATTCTTCAATCAGCTTTGTTTGTTAAATTTTAAAAAGAATTTGAACTTTAAGATATATTAAAAGCTTTAATGAACAAAGTAATTGTCAGTAGGGCTAACACCAAATGTTAGAAAAACTAAAGCAAAGAGACGCAACAGATATGTTTGTCAAATGTAATAAGTTCATAAAGAGTTCTAATCAATGGAAGTTATTGCAAATATATATAACAGTACCTTTATGTGTACAGCACTATTCATACTTTACAAAACACATTGATTTTATTGTCATATTTACCTTACCTAATATAGATCCATTAATGATTCAACTAGAATTAGAAAACTTATTTTCAATGACAAATAAGGTATTAAACTATTCTTTTAAAATTAAACTCTTTAAAATATAGACATTACTGAATGTACAACAAAATTATTCTTTTATGTGTTTTTTTGTTTTTTTTTTATTTTTTTTATTTTCATTGATCAATCATGTTTCATGTGTATTCAATTCTTTAAATCAATGTTAATGCATGTGGAACATGTTTCAAATACAAATATTTAATGAAACAAGTGAAATCATAACTGATTTTATGCCTGTTTGTCACTTTTCTATTTCATTAAATACTTGAATTATTGTTAAATTGGAAAGATGCACTCTAATTTTATGTTTGTAAGTACTTCTAAAATTTTTTATGGTATTAATTTTTAAAATGGTTTAAATTTTACAACTACCTTTCAATATAGTTTAAAATAGGTGGAAACTGATACATTACAAAATTAGTTTAAATATGAAATTATCTTACTAAGTTCTCTGTGACTTTCATCCAGTGAAAATCTCATCTTGTAATTTCTGCTATTTGAGAAATTCTTACCATTATCAGATATTTGATTTTAGACCAGAATTGCATGGCCAACTGCCAGTATCTCTTAAAACCCTGCCCAGGCGTGCACCCTGGAGAGAACACTCAAGTATCACCTTACCACAATGGCAAAACAGGAATTAAGTCTACTAATGTGAAGATTCTGAAGGTTCTATATTGGGAACTGACCACCAGCAAGAGGGCATAAAGGTGACCTCATTTTCTTTACTTCAAGGGACATGAAGGTGATGAACAAGGACATTGCAAGATAGAAAGACATTACCAACAGTTGTTCACGGTAGAGATACAATTTACACCGAGGGCTGAAAGTAAGAAAAAATGGAGGCTTGCTGCTGGGGAGAATCATACTCAAAGGAAAGAAAACACAGTGATATCAGAGAGGAGCATCATCACATGCTTTTGTTACAATCAGGACTCTCACAACTGTGTGGGCCTGTACAGCCCTAACAGATGCTGCGCTGCCATCAGCAGCTAAGGCATGCATAAGTTTTAGGGTACAGATCCATGATCTCTTTAGACTGAACACCTGAATATTTGTGATCACTTTTTGTCAATAAATGAATATTAGTTCAGCTAAAGAATACAATTGATTCACTTAGATTCTTTTGATTGATTTTAGTTGATAGTCTTACTTGTGTTTTGTTTTTTTTTGTTTTTTAGCCTGAAGATGTCCAGCAGCAGATAATTAGAGAGACATTCCATCTAGTATCAAAAAGAGATGATAATGTGTGTAACTTTTTAGAGGGTGGCACGTAAGTAATTACTTCTCCTATTTTGTTCCTCTTATTGTAGCCATTTTCTGAAATCTATAACAAATTCCAATATGTGTGAATAGATCACCAATATAAAACAATAAAACTGTTTTGATTTCTGATTTTTCAATTATTACAAGATTTGACTGTAAATTTCATTTTTGCAGAATTTTGTCAGATTATGAATTATTAGTATGTGCCTTTCTATTCATATATGGAGGAAAGATGATGATACCAATTCATGTGGAATGCAGTCAGTATAATGAAGAATAATCCTGGAAAATGACTGAAAGAATCAACACACATGCTAGGTTCTAATATCTTTCTCATTAGTCCTAGCATAGACATTTCATAAAATTCAAAATTTGACCACTTAATTATGCCACATCCCTTAAGCACATAAGCGATCATGGCTCTCCACAGCTTCGTAGCAGTTTTTCTAAGAATCATATAATTCAGTCCAGTTGAAGAGGCTGGAAAGTGACATTAGATTTAAGGCTCCAAGTTTCCATCACTGAATTGTCCTCCAGGATAAGTGTTGTTTAAGCAGATCAAGTTATCTGGCAGTTATCACAAGTTTAAAACTTGGGTCAAGAGTGCAAAAAAGTCATATCCTCTGGTTCAGTGGAAGAAACAAATAACATCAGTTAAGTGCCATATGTGATAAACACTTGGGCGATCATGTCTCTTTTGGTCTATGACTGACTAGGCAGAAAATTTTCTTGCAGTGAGTTACCATTTCTTTTTGTGGTAGACTGATTGCCAACCAAGGCTATAGAACCCAATCTGTCCTGTTATTTGACCCATAGCTGGAGGGAAGCGACAGATTAATACCTTTCGCAAGGGTATTTGCGTGTCAGTGAATGCAAGGAATTCAACTGCAGCACTGTCACAAGCAACCTAAACTTCTTTAACCAGTAAACAGCTACCACTACTCATATCACAAGTTCAGAAGGGTGGCAAAAATTTAGTCAGATTTTCTTCCTCAATGCTTGAGACAGAATTGAAATAACAGAAGCAAGTGGGGTCCCCTTGCTATGCAGCTAACAATGGTTTCAGTTCACTAGTAAGATAAATGACAAATACTTTTATCACTTCTTGTATTTACAATTTTAATCACAGAATTTCATTATTTGGTAGAATTATTTTGGCTAACCCAAATTCCTTTCCACTCAATCAGATCAACTTATTTCCAAATGGCTCAAACAATGCCTCCTATTACCAAATATGTTCACTTCCCCTAAATTTTGTCTTCTTTGACTGGCCACTTTAATAATAAATTTTGAGGTAATGTCATTCACAAATCCTGAATTCCATGCCTTTCTTTATTCTATTTTCTTAACTAAATTCTTGAAAATGATGTAAAAATAACTTTTTTTTTTTTTCTCAACTTGTTCAAAGACACCTTGCAATTATTGTTTTTTTGCAAAATCTTGGTATAAAACTAACAATACTTTTTTGCTGACATGCTTCACTCTGAATCCTTTTTAAGTTGACATAATTTTTTTTATTAAAAAGTATATAATTCTAAGTAATTATGAATTAACCTTAGAAGAAAAATATTGTATTTTTTATCATATTCTTTATAAATTTATCAGTTCATTAGTTAATTTTCTTGATTAATTTTATTATCACCTTTTAATGATAAAAAGCTACAACTCCAATGTCACTAGTGATTTCACGAGCACAATGGTCAAGTTTAAACTTATTTTAATCTTATATTCTTTTAGAATGTCTGCAATTATGGATCTCCACAGATTCCTTTCATTTATTATCTCTGAATTACAATATCTTCTTGAGAAAGATAGTGGAGTAGTTTCCCATTATCTTCTACAGTTTGAAAACTCTGAATTTCATTCTCATAAACTTGATTGCTACTCAAGGTTAGAGATCAGTCTAGCAGAGTAGACTGAAATCTCTAATAAACTACTCATAGCTGGAGAAGAGAGGAAATTGATTCATGCCTTTCCATTGAGCATTAGTTAACATAATAATGACATGAAAATTGTGTTTATTTGTCTTTGCTTCAATGCCTGATAAAACAAAATCAAATGTAATTAATATATTAAAATAAAACACCTGAAAGAGGAGACACTGAACTTTTAAAAATATTTATATAAATAAAAGGAAGGAAGCAACACAAAACACCATTTGCATTAATGGAATTCAAAAAGAGCCATTTATTTAATTCCATACTTGCCAAAAGTCATTGGGTTGCAGTATATAATGGTAGGTGATGCCACCATTCCTTGACATCATGGAAATGTCCAGATTTATATCAATTGCACTGTGGCACCAGATTAGTTTGTGTAAACACTGGTTAGGCTGTTTATGTCAAGACAATGTGAATTATCAGAGTATCAAGAGGACATGATTTTGATAGTTGGTACCAGACAGATGGGATATTACATTTTTGAAATTGTGAGGAGATTTCGTATATGAAAACTTTATAGAAAGTATTAATTCTCATTATGAACAGCACAGTGGCTAACCACATGTCCTTAATGATAGTGACCATAATGATTTTCTGCAGTAACAGATAAGCAACATTGGCTCAAATCACATCCCGATTCAATGCAAAAAGTAGTATGTCAGCTTTCATGAGATATAAGAAAGATCATCTGGGGTCTCTGTTAATGCCACATCATCAAATGTAGCATCTCATCTGATTTTCTAACAAGACTAATTCAACCCTGGTGAACTGGCAACATGATTTTGAGTGTGTTCATTTGGCATAGGTTATTTCAATGTCAGCTGCTCAACTGGAACAATTCATTGACCATTGACTGCTATGTAACACTGGTTCATGACCATTTGCATCCATTCATGGGCTTAATTTACCCCAACAATGTCAGAATAATGCAGAATGTTATTGAGGCCCTAATTGCCAAAAATTGGTTTGAGGAGCATTCTGTAAATTTCAACAAATGGTATGAACCACATCCAATTGAGCATCTATAAGATGTGGTGGCGAAGTCTATTAGCATACAATTTTCTATATACTACAAATATCGAGCTGTGAACAGCTATCAAAATGGCTTAACTTTTCTCAAAAAGTCTTCTAATCATTTGTGAAATCAATACTTCGAGGCATCTTATACAGCACTAGCCACTGGTGTGTTTTTAACTGTAATGATAACTTGTTTTATATATAATGTTTTCATGATTTTAGGTCAGCCAATCAGTTAACTGCCATACGTGATATTCGCTTTGGCAATCACTGACTGGGGAGAATGTTTTTCCACCATTACTTTCAGTGGTAGACTGGTTGCCAATCAGGACTATAGAACCCAATCTGTCCTGCAATTTAATCTATAGCTGAAGGGAGAAGACATTAATACATTTTTTTTGGCACAGAGGTTGTTATGCCATTAAACAAAACTCAAACAGATTAATACCTTTCCCACATAAGTGAATGCAACGGATTCAACTGGAATTCAAACTTTGCTCTCTGATTTCTCCTGACCTAATATCCACTGCACCACAATGCACATATTTGTGTAAAACATGAAATACCCTCAAAATATCCAAAAACTGAACTACAGAAATCAAGTATTTCAGTCATAATCATACAAAAACAAACACTTGAAAAAAATGATTTATAGAATGCAATTTTTGATAACTTTCCAAGATATTGTTGCAATATTTTGAATCTATGAGGAAATCTAAATTTAGGGCTCTGGATAGTATCTGAGTTGGAGGTCCGTACAATTTTTATTGAAATCATAGCAGTGATATAGATCTGTCGATCAAACACAGAATAACGAAATCATATGCTAAAACAGCAGGTAGAATGAAAACTACTAAAGATACCTAAATTAATCAACAGGCAACATGACTGCAATTCCATATAAAGAAAATGTATTATTAATGTGCAATAATAATTCACTCCAATTATAAAGAATAAATTGAAAGACATCTAACTGTATTTGATGGCATATTAGCCACTCCCACACCTCCCCCCAAAAAACTAAAAAAATCCACTCTTCATCTTGTATGCAAAGTTAGGGCCTTCTGTAAACTAATTTTATGCCAAATGGTCACTTCTACCTGACTTCATGTTAATTTCATATATTTGAATGACATGAATTTAGTCAAGCTACTAGGTCCAACCCTTTTACAGTGAAACCAATCAAATGTAACCCCAACTTGTACTAACAGCTTCTTTGCTCGCACTTCCTGCCTGTGGAATTCCCTTTCGTATACTTTCTTTCCTGACAACTTGCATCTCCAAGAATTGAAATGCAAAGTCAATTTCCATCTCTTGATTCATATCCTTTCCCTGACAACCATTGTATCATGTTCTTCTTTCTTTCCACTCATACAGCTCTCTTCACACCTGTATTCTCATCCTCTGACCCCCACCCCCACCCTGTAACTTATTTCTTTTTCTCATCACTCACCTCTTATGTAATACACTGTGCACCAGTGGCAGTTCTGGTTTGCTTGGGGTGAAATGATTATAAAAAAAAAACATTATGGCTATTACTGCCAACAGCATAAGTGGAAAAAATATGAGAAAATCAAAAAGACTTTAATTATTGCAAATTCTTTTAAGTCTGGCATTAGCAATGCTTTTATAAAACAGAATGCTATATGTTTTTGGAGACATTTATGGTATAAATAGTAGTTTTGAAGCATTGATGATGATTTTTGTTTCTGGTGTTTAAGTTGGGTGTGGGGTACAGAACACTAACATTTTTTTTCCTCATTCCCTTTACTGGGAATTTATGTTCAGCTGTAATGGTAGTTTGCTTTTTATAAAATGTTTCTGCTTTTTCTCTTGTAGTGTTTTATTACTGTAATCATGTAGAATATTTTCACTATAGCAATTTCTTGTATTTATATACATTAAAAATCTAAAGTGTTTGCAGTTTTGTAATGTATTGATAGTTTCATGCTTATACCAAAATAAGCACAGGTTCAATTGGGGAGTGTCTAAGTGTGTCTTTTATGACATCAAATACAATATCTTAACAAAATAAAGTACATATATAAAATAAAATAAAAATGTTTTCTTTATTTTTGTTTTTAAAGATAATTGTCCTTTGCCTAAGTAGGAGGGATTACCAGATTTTTTTTTTTTTTTTTTTTTTTTACACTTATGTTCATATTTGATATTGTAAGATATTTCAGGAAATAAAAGTATCCTTTGGAGATATTTCATCATAATTCAGCAATATTTTCTGTTTTTAATATGTATTTCAATAAAGAGCAGTACTCCAGCAGATATGGTGCAAATTTTAAAAAGTAGTACATTAATTTGTCAATTAATGCTAAGGTAGCAAAATCATTTAATTTATATAGTTATTTAATTTGTATTATATTACATCTTGTATTTGTATTGCATTACATCTATTAATCTTTTAATAGATTTCTTAGTTATTTAATTTGTATTGTATTACATCACTATTATTTATTAACTGCAAAACGTGTATAATTTGTTTCTATCATATCATATACTTATCTTTCAGGTTAATTGGAGGAGCTGATTTTAAGCTAATCTATCGGCATTATGCAACATTGTACTTTGTGTTTTGTGTTGATTCTTCAGAAAGTGAATTGGGTATCTTGGACCTAATTCAGGTAGCTATTCACTTCTTAATGCTTAGAATATTCATTCTTTTTTGGACTATGACATTTAGAATAATTTATATTTCTGTAATGCTCTTACAAGTTTTAAACTTTGAAGGATTTGTCTTGGGGGGAAAAATGAATCTGTGCAGTATTGGGGAAAGAAAAGCTCTTTCACTCTCTGAAATATAAAGATGCCTAGAAAGTAAAGAATTGTAAAACCAAGATATGAAATATGATACAATCAGTGTATCCTAGTTGATGCACATCAAATATAATATCAAGATACACAAGCAGATTTCTAAACTGAAATACATTATTTCTTATAAGAAATTGTGGAAGTAATGAAAAACTGGTTTGTAAAACCTGTATACATATAAGGAAGCATGTTGGTGGCTAAAACATTTAGTTTCTGTCATTAGATGACATTGACAATGCTGACTTATCACTCACCAGGTTATCACCCGTGTTCCACACGAGTCATGATAGTTATCTTAGTATCCTTCTTCTGTCCCACACATTACTTTAGCTAGTTTTGGTAGTAAAGCTCATCTCTCTCTATATATATATATATATATATATATATATATATATATCTGAAGTATATTAAGGCTACAAGTATTCATTTAAACAATTTTTTTAACAGACAAGGTCTCTTTGATTAATTTATTTTTCCAATTTTGGAATAAAGTGTGGGGCCTTGTTCACAATAGCTGTTATGTCATTGCTACGATAGACCATTCCCAAAGAATACCAGGATGTTGACAATTAAATTTTATCACACCAACACTACATCAATTCGTGATAATGTCTACAAAAGTACTTGAACAAAAATAACAATATGATCTTCAGTTTATCCACAACTTTGAGCACAATACTCAACATATCCGAAAATTAGAAAAATACAATAAAACATTAACCAGACCAATCTTGTCAGTTCTTTTTAATCAAACTTGTTTAGAGATATATATTGAATTTGATCTGTTCAATCCCTTTCTGGGATCAAGGGTTAGCAAAAGAGTATGAAAGAAAGAGAAGCAATTGGTGTTACCTGGCCTTTATTCTGTCTTGTATAAGTATGATTTGCTTTTTCTTCACACAAGTAAGGAGCAAAATAAGTTTTTTTTTTTCTTCTTCTTTCTTTCTCAACTAGATTCCTATTAAGTAAACAAAAAAATTCACCTGTTAATCCTTCCAACTTGTTTAAAAGTACCACACAAATACTATTTGTTTGTAAAATTCTGCCACAAGGAACATTGTATTTTAACTACATTCAAATTTAATTCGAAATATCATATCAGTGTGCCTTTTAAAGAAAAAATTGAAAATTGGCAGGTTATTCTTAATTCTAAGATGAAAAGAATAACATTTTCAGCTTTTTTATTTTTAAAATGAAGATACAAGTTTTAAGTTTTGTACTGGGAATTTCTGAACAATACTCAATGCTGGGTAGTTCAGTGTAGATTGATTCTGTACTTTATTAGGAACTTTTAAAATGTTAGTCAATATTTTTTTTTCCTAACATGTTGTGGCAAATGAAAATATGCTAATCTACAAAAATTATTTCTCTCTCCCCACCCCTAACCAAAAAGAATTTTTTTTTTTTTTTACAAGTGGGCTAGTTTATTTAAGTAATGTCCAAATCTATGTCTGAGATATTGTTCAAATACAAACCAGTATAATTAAGTCTTATTGAGGCTACTATCATAAACAACCTCATTCAGTCACCATTGGTGCTGTAAACAATAGCATAAAAAACATTGTTTCTCTAGGTTGGGCATGTATACAACCTTTTTTTTCCATTTGCTAAAAATTTTTTTGTTATACTTTGTTGTCAATTACCTCCAATGCCATGTGTTTATTAGTGTAAAACTCTTAAGTTTTCATTGCAGAGATGTATATTTCTTTCTTTTTTTTTCTTAGGTATTTGTTGAAACTCTTGACAAATGCTTTGAAAATGTTTGTGAGCTTGATTTAATATTCCATGTAGATAAGGTAAGTGTTTTAAGTTCTGTTTTCATGTATTTTCATATTATTTTTGGCTCTAAGATACAAGATTCTTAATTTTTAAAATTATTAAATCAGTGTATTCATGTTGTATGATATAGTTAATTCATTTTTGTTAATTATTTTAAAACTAAATTCAATCTGCCATGCATAAAATTTCATGTTTTCTTTTAACAAATTTGTATACTTATTTTAAAATTCATTTCGTAAAAATTTCATTTTATCATATTCAATAAATCCTATCATTATATTATTTGCTGAAATTAAACTATGTGCGGGTATAAGGTGAAAATATACCCCATATTTATGATGCTATTCCTTCGTTTCCTGTTACTTGGGGGTCTCATTCTGCCACCCAACTCTGTTGTGTTAAAGTTTTTGAGCTGAGGAAGTTTTAGGCAAAGCTGCTTGAAATGTCCTCACAAAGTAGTTTAGTTATAAGAGAAATGAAGAAAAACAACATTCAAGATTCCATCTGGCTTGTAGAAACCTTAGTTAATTTGTTGAGGTTTACAATTATTAGTTTAGCCTAGGTATCTCCATTAAATCGCAAAAAGACTCGGCATAGTCTGAATTAAAAAGGTCCAAAACTTAATAAAACAAACTTTTTCCATCAAAATGTTTATAATATTATTAAGAGGAAAAATCAAAGTAATTTTTATATATTTTAAAAAATTTTTCAATCCCTTTTAACATGTTCGAAATTTTGGTAGAAAATTTTGTTTTGATTTGAGTTAGCATGGTAGAAAATGTTATGACTGTTTACAACCGATCACTTTATGTAACTCACTTTTTTCAGTGACTAACGCATTAATTTGTAAATCCTCACAAAAATAAAATAATTGTCGGATTTTAATGAAACTTTCAGTACTCATTCACAAATGAATTAAATTATTTTTGAAATTTTTTTTTTTTTAAATCTTGGTGATTTTTATTTTTATTTTTTTTATTTTTTTTTTACTCAGAACTCATCGGGGGATATAACTCATCTATTTTTTTTTTTTTTATTTTTTTTTATTTTTTATTTTTTTTATTTAAAATTATTCAGCACTATCTGAAAATCTGCTCCAAAGAGTAAAATAAAAATGCAATAAAACTCTGATATAATTTAATTTGATAAGCTTTTAATTGCTGGAATAAATAATAATAATTGAGGACATTATAGTCTGAAGAAAGTTTTTTTTTTCAATTACTAATAAAATTTTAAAAGAATTTCCCTTATTTTTTTTTTTTTTTTTTTTTTCATTATTCATAAAGTTTTTAAAATATTTTTAAAGTCTTTTAAAGAACTGTCACTCTTTTTTTGTCAGTTAAGAATTGATGATTATATTGACTATCGAAAATTAAAGTTTTTAAAAGATTTTTCACCAAATTTATTTCTAAAATAATTTTAAAAAATTTTTTTTGTGTGCAAATAAACATGTTCATTTAAGTACAATGTTCCATAGGGGTCATAAGTTTCCATAAGGGTTGTATTTATTTTAGAAGTTAACAAGTGTTTTGGATTATTCTCCTTACACGGAAAACAACAGAAACCACACTTTGATTCTGATTCAAGTCTCTTCAAGACGTTTATAAAATTCAACAGCCTGTTTTGCAAGTCATTCCTTAAACATTTAAAGCAACTTTTACACTTTAATTGCTAATTTTCTAATTTTGTTAAAAAAAATTTATTTTAAAATTGAAATTCACAATTTGTGGAAGTACCTAAAAAGAATACAAAAAATAGATATTAAAAATAAAAATTGATAAATGCCATAACATTTCATAAATTGAGTTACCTCTGCTGTTATTTTCATTGTTAAATTGTAAAATTTTTTTAAGTTTTTTATTTTAATTTTTATTTTTCATAAAGCATCTTCAAGCATAAGCCTACAAAGCTAAACTAATTTTCCATAAAATATTGGATAATTGCTGAAAATTATTAAATTTTTTATTTTAACATAGTTAAAAATAAAAAAAGAACAATTGTATGAATAAGATTTATACCAAATTCGTTTTCAATACTTTTGGCTGGATACTGTAAATCATCAGTTGTCGGCTGCTGATAAGGTGATGACAGCTGTGGTAACAAGGCTACCGTAATTGAGAAATGCTTTTTTGAAACATTTTAAGCAGTTAGCAAGTAATTCTTGTTTCAAGTCAAGTTAAAGTAAGTTTAAATTCTGTAATTTGATGAAAATAATGTGTTAGTGAGGTGTATTTTATTTTTGTAAAATTTTTTAAAACTGAGAATTAGCTTCTATTTACAATCAATGAAAAATGGCGGAAAATTTAAAATTTTAAAAAAATTATTTTTTTTTTAATTTAGAAAATTTTTGATTTTGATCAATATAATTTCAGTTTGAAATACACCAGGGTATTTTTTTTACTGGAATTACTAAATTTAATCCTTTGGCTTTCAATTAAAGCTAATTAAAGCTTGAAGGTAACTTATTTATTTTTAGAATTTCCATTTAAATTTAGGTATAGAAAAATGAGTGGAGGTACCTAGTAGCCCTACACAGTTTTACTGTTCTGTGTTCCAATTATGGCCAACTGGTCAATTAACAGGTATCAGCATGATTCACAATATATTGTCAGAACAACAACAATGCTTCAGATTGGCACTTTTCCCAGGAAATGACAGAATGAAAATATTAGCTTTCCTCCTTAAGGAAATCTAATATTTTCATTCATTATCCCGACCAAGTCTATATTAAATTCTATTCTGGGCTGTATCTCCTTTGTTCCAATCTTGGATAAAGGTGACTTGAATTCAGTTTGTGCCTTTCTCTTTTATACACAATCACTGTCTAATATCAAATGACTTTTGGAGTCACATACAACTCTGCATAGCTGCCACCTTTTTCACCTTGATAGGTAAAGCTTTCATTCCTGTTATCTTCACTTTCTGACTATGAAAAAATAACTTGAGATTTAGAGAAACAATAATTTTAATGATTGAAAGTTTTTGATTTTGTTACAAGTTGTAACAAAAGAAGGAAAATGATTGACCAAAACACAGAGCTAAATCACAAATAAATATTTAATTTACGATAACACAAAATAAAATATTTACTGAAATACAATTTTTGTTGCATTCAAAACAAGAAACAGAATTTATTACTGGTGAGTGTTATGAGGAGAGAAGGGGAAGGTAAAGTGTCACGTATCTTTACCCAGTTAAGCTAGCCAAGTAGCCTAAGTGCTATACTTTTTGGAAATCCTCAAATGTGTATATAAAGAATTATTAGTTTGGTCAATGAAAGAGTCAAAAATATCTATTTACCCATTTAGTTTCATGAGGTTCTCTTTCAGGTTTTGGTTGGTTGACAACTTTTCTTAGAGATTCTTTTGGCTGGATATACAGATCCCTGAATCAAAGCCAGAGTTGATAATGTCAGCAAATCCTTTCAACAACTAACTACTCTCTTCCCAAAACCTATTTTTATAAGGGGTAACACCTAATTTGCATATTTCTCAATCTCTCAAATCTACTAGAATTTTCTTGAACATTCTAGTATCTTTCAAACGTTTTTTTTTATTATTATTTATAGACATTATTAATATTATTTTTTATATATAAATGCATCCTCATAACAATGACCATTCACTATTCTACCACATTGTTTTTGATCTGAGAGGGTGAGAAGATCACCAAAGCAAACTTAAAGTGAGGACTAGTCCAACAGCTGGGAGTTAAACAACAACAAATTTGGAATAAAGAATTCACTCAGGTTAAAAATGTAATTAGTTGACTTTTATGCATTTTATTTATTTATTTATGTGTGTGTGTGTGTGTATATATATATATATATATATATATATATATATATATATATAAAAAATTTACACAGTTGTACTATAAGCATCTGCGAGTGTTCTTAGCTAGGTTTTGTGTCGAAGTACCCCCAATAAATATCAATAATCGAGAAAATCGCGTTATAGAAGGAGTGGTCGGATTTTAATCAAATTTGATACATTCATAGACAAAGACATAAGAAACAATATTCAGAAGTTTCAAGGTTGCAGTTCTTACAATAGTGCAGAAAATTTGATATCGATGCCAGGAAACCAACATTTGATTTACATCCATTCATTTTTCTTTCAGTCTACAGTTTCGCTTTAACCGGAAACAACTATTGCTTTTTAGTCTTTTGTGCCAACGTCCAGAGAGTCTGATCTCCAGGACCATGGATTAGTTTTAAAGCTTTCATTACATCTGAGCAATGCCGGACTATACTGCTAGTTTTAGATAAAGAGATAGTTTTCTTTTATAAAATAGTGTTCCATTTTTTATTTTCTATTCTGATACATGTGTTTCTGGTCTTGTGACCGTCTTCAGGCAGTGCTTGTCAGTCATCATCTTGTTTGTGTATCGTAGTAGTTCGCGTCTTATACTTGTGAGAGGAATCTCTTTCCACTTTAAGAGGTAATAAATGATTTGGGATGGGTTAAATATCAGACAGAGGAAGGTTTTGTTTTTATTTCTTTGTCTTTTGTTGTTATATATATATATATATGGACACTCCTACACTTTCTATGTAG
Organism: Ascarosepion bandense; assembly: GCA_037127315.1. Classification (NCBI taxonomy): domain Eukaryota; kingdom Metazoa; phylum Mollusca; class Cephalopoda; order Sepiida; family Sepiidae; genus Ascarosepion; species Ascarosepion bandense. The sequence goes on along the minus strand of JBBBDQ010001382.1, from coordinate 4,211,204 downwards.
TGTAGGATTTCATGTGTGTGTCACTGCATTCATTCTTGCTAGTATGTATATAAATTTGTGTGTGCATGGGAGAGTTTGATCTATTAAGTGCTGGTTTAAATTTATGAAGTTTTTTTTTTTTTTGTATTTGTAGGTTTGCGTAATTGTCTGTTTGATATAATGCCACAATTTTACATTTGCCTTGATTGCATTGGAAGATGTGTTGTGATACAAAGAGTTTGAAAGTTTGATGTTGCTCCTGTAAAAGGATACGCTGTTTAGTGCTTGGCTGATTCCTATATAAGTTTTATTACATTTTGTGTACTTGAGTGCATATACCACATTTTTGGAGTTGCTGTTCAAATTTTTGTTTATTGTGAATGTCTTTGGTTTCTTTTTTTTCAAAAGTGTGTTTCCTTCTATAATGATATCACAAACCCCATATCCTTTGATTGTTACATTTTGTAAACCCCTGTATTGTGTGTTGGCTAAATTTGGATAAGGTTAATGTATTTCAGGTAGGAGGAAATAATTAGAAATTGGAGTTAGGTCACTTGACCTTTGAGTGTTAGTCAAAATGATCACCATCAGGATATGTCAACCTATGCTGATGTCAAATTCTTCTTTCTATTTGGATGTCTTAGTCAGCTTCTCATGACTGATAACATTTCAAGAGACACACATACACCAATAAATAAGTATCAATTGAAAAAAGAGCAAATGACAAAGTGTTATGTTTAAAGTACGCTAAAATCAAAATTAGACAATAATAGAGGGTATGGGGCTGGGGTTTTTTTTTGGGGTGGAGTCTGGCCCAATTGTATAAATAATAATTGTTGCAATAATTTTCAGTGAAATATTTAAATCATGACTTAATTATTTAAAAAAAAATCTCAGTACTCTTGACAATATAAAGCTGTATGATTATTTTAAAAGTATTTTGAGAATAGATTCTTGCTGAAATGAAATCTTAAATAGTGGTGGTAATAATTCAGGAAAAATTGTTCCTTTCATGGAGATGTTAGGACAAATGATTTTCTGAAAGAAGTGGTGTCATAAATGGTCAAAATTTAATATTTCTAGCTAATTTTAGTAAAATAGCAAATATGGGGAAAGCAAAGAAAGAATTAAATGTTTAATATGGAACACTAAGGTAACTATTGAGAATATGGTTTTATTGTCCTTTGTAAATATATATTTAAGAGTGGTTTTAATTTTATTTTGCAGTAAATTCTTCAATAATTTGGTATATTGAGACATGGTTCTGGCAATGTATACTGATAGTGTAAATTAAATACATGGTGAGGGAGGACACTTTTTTGCCATCACAGAGCCTAAAGATGATATAATTGGAAATTTTGGTTATCATATGTTTAATGTAAATGTTAGCCAGTATTCCTAGTATTACAATTTGGGGAATTGGGCGTGGGTATTTCTATCATTCTTTTTCACCAGACACATCATTTCCTTTACATTGCAATAAATTATGTCTTAACCATTCCAACATGCCTAGATTCTTGCCTTTTTGATGCAGTTAGTTTTTTTTTTGTTTTTTTTTTAAATCATCTCACCCCAAGCAAGGCATTCCACTGCCACTATTGCGCATGGGGCTACATAGGGGAAGGTAAAGAGAAGGAGTGGATAGACATAGGGAATGTCAGGAGAAAGGTGACAGATGAGTAAGGATAGCGAGGATGAGGGTCGGGCAGATGGGAAGAGTGCTTGATAGAATGGGAGCAGGTTAGTGTGTTAGGAGGTGTCTATTGACCTTACATTTAAACTCCTGGAGATTGTAGCCGTCGGGGAAGCAATCGTTTGGAAGAGAATTCCACAGTCGGGAAGTGCGAGGAAAGAAACTGTTGGAGTAGAAGTTACGGCTGCATTTTATCGGTCTCACTGTAAAAGGGTGGGATCTAGTGGCTAATCTAGTATCTCGTGCAAATTCATATTTAGGGGGCACCAGTGATCTAAGTTCATCGGAGCAGAAGCCGTGAAAGTATTTATAGAAGAGACACAGGGAAGCCACGTCTCGCCGGTGGGAGAGAGACTGCAGGCGGTCTGCCAAGTCGGTATCTATCACATTACAGACCCTCCTCTGAACCTTATCGAGAAGCCCGAGGAGAACAGCAGGGGCACCCGACCAGATATGGCAGCAGTATTCAATGCACGAGCGGATGGTAGATTTGTAAATGTGCAGGATAGATTTAGACGGAAAAAACTTCCGGGCCCTACACAGAGAACCGACTTTCATAGCAGCGGATTTAGCAATGGATTCGATATAGTCATTCCATTTGAGGTCTGCTGAAAGTGTGAGACCAAGGAGGCGTAGTGTTTTACTCTCTGGGAGGCAAGCCTGGTCCATGCTAATGGGAGGTAGGTGAGATTGTCGATGATGGTTAATTGAGAGTAGCTTCGTTTTAGAAGCATTAAAATTTACTAGCCATTTCTTACCCCAGTCCAATATGGATCGGAGGTCTTTTTCAATCTCGGCTGTGAGTTTAGCTTTGACGCCTACACCAGATTTTTGTTGGAGGCGAGAGTAAACTGTGGTGTCATCGGCGTACAAACCTATTTGGGTTCTTATGGAATCAGGGAGATCATTAATATATATCAGGAAGAGTGTAGGACCTAAGATGGAGCCTTGGGGGACACCTGCGTTTGTATGGTAGTTCTGAGAGGCATGTCCGTTTAATACCACTTTCATTGTGCGGTTAGAGAGGAATGACTGGATTAGTTCAAACAAATGTCCAGTTATACCATAGCTCCGCAGTTTACATAGAAGGCCAGCATGCCAAACTCTGTCGAACGCCTTAGATATATCCAATGCAACGGTTCGAGCTTCGCCATGCCTGTCGAGTGCCTGGTATATGTACTCGGTGATGGTCGTTAGCATATCAGCAGTAGACCTGGTGAAGCGGAAACCATATTGCTTGTCCGAGAGGAGCCTGTGTGCTGTGAGATGCTGAACCACCTCGGCGTTGATAATGGCTTCGAACACTTTGCCAAAGATCGGAAGAAGGCTGATAGGGCGGTAATTTTCAGGGTCAGAGGGTTCTCCAGTGTTTTTAAATATAGGAATTATAGAGGAAGATTTCCAACAAGCAGGAAAGCAGGAAGCAGATAGGCAGAGGTTGTACAGCTTAGAAAGGATAGAGGAGAGTTCAGGGGCACATTTCTTTAAGACTATGGTTGGGGTGGACATCATTCAGTTGTGCCTCGGTTCTAGGTGAGAAGTCGGGTGTAAAAACTCCAGATGAGTCCAGACTCGAATTGTTCGAGAATCTGCAGGCAAAACATTCAGCCTTATCTGCTGGGGAGGTGAGGACCTCAAATTTGTTGATTAGTGGGGGTATTGTGGACTTGCTCTTGTTAAGTACTCTTTTACAGAGTCGCCAGTAGTCTTTAGAGCCGAATTTAGAGCATGCTATGCGTTGCTTCATTCTGGCAGCAAACAACATCTTAGCTTCGTTAAGTATCCTTTTACACTTATTACGAGCTGAAGTGAAAAGGCGCCTGTTTTGTTCCGATGCATAGTTACGATAGAGTCGGAAGAAATGATTCCGGTGGGCAATGGCAGCCGAGCAAGCGGGTGAGAACCATGGAGACGAATGAGATTTAAGCTGGAATTTCCTAGCAGGGATGAAGGCATCGATGCCAGTCTTAACCCAGGAGGAGACCTCGGATGCACATTCTTCGATGGGAAGACTAAAGACGTTGTTCCAAGGGATGTCACAGAGGAAGTCTCGGAACGAATCCCAGTCTGCTCTTTGATAGCAGTAGGATATTCTACTTGTCTGTGTTTCATGGGTCGGGCAGGAGTGGAGTGAAATATTGACGGACACTACAGTGTGGTCAGAGTTTCCAAGTGGGCAGAGTTGTCTGGTAGTGCAAGAGTCTGGGATGGAAGTGAAGCAGAGGTCTAGAAGTGAGTCCCTTCCGTTAGGGTTGTCGGAGAAACGCGTGGGGAAGTCCACTACTTGCGTAAGGGATTGGGTGATTGAAAAGTTCATGGTGTGGACACCAGCAGCGTCAGTGACAGCGTTCTTCAGCCACTTGGTGTGGTGGGCGTTAAAGTCACCAAACACGAATACATGGGCAGAGGGATAGGTAGAAATGGCTTTGTCAATATTGTCAGAAATGATGTCAAGTAATGAACAGTCAGGGGAGGAAGGAGAGCAGTAGAGAAAGAAGAGATAGCTAATCGAGCTGAGAAGTGAGAGGCGGAAGCACATGAAAGAATGATCTGGGGATTCAAAAGATGACACCCTAGCTAAAGGAAGGTGTTCGCTGACATAGACACCAAGCCCATGCATATGAACATTGGACTCCTTCCTGAAGAGGGGAAGGTAGCCAGGAACGCAGAACTCAGATGAGGGGATAAAAGGGTTTCACATAGGGCTAATATATCAGGTGAGTTATTATGGAGGAAAGAATCTACGCTGGGGAAGTTGGTGCGGATGCCGCGTATGTTAGTGAAAGAGATGCAGACAGGTTTAGGCGTTTTCAAATGAGCTGGTTTAGTTTTGTTATTATGTTTGCTTTTTTCCATAGTAATTCAGTTAAGAAGTGGTCTTAGAATAGAATCAGTCGGTCAATCATTTGCAACTTGTGAAGGATGGAAACTGGCGCGGCCTACAACATAATGTGGCCTCAGGGTTGCCCACCGAACGTTCATGCAGGGACGCCCGTCCATGCGCGATATGGCACTACAAGAACCCCGGTATTATTCTACTGTTGATCAGAGCAGCCTCTCAAGACGCTACGCAAGAGTTCAGGCTCCTAACTACCAGTCGGAAGCAGCAACCAGGAAACTGCCAACCCGGTACCCTCAGAATGTAAAGACGTTGCCACCATAACTGCAAAGAGCTTCCAGCTGAACTAACACCAAGACCAGAGAAAGGGGATGAACCGGGAACCCCTTCCTAAACAAGAAACAAGGTGATCACCTCTAAACTCATTCAAAAGAAGGGGGTGGAGTGTGAGACCGGGCGATAGTAGAAACTATCTACTCCAATTAAAAAAAAGAAAAAAAAAAAAGAAACAAAGAAAAAGTGAATGAGGTTTACAAAGTTTTAACTTAGTAAAAGTCAAAAAAAACCCTTGAATAGCAAAATTATTTACACAAATTAAGTGACGAAAAAAAAAAATCAAAGACGACGAAAAAGAAAAAAAAAAATAATAATAATAAATAAAAATAATTTCCAAGAAATTTCACAAAAACAGACTGAAAAATGGACTGAATCCCGGTTGACTTACCACAAGCAGCTAACACTGTAAAGTTGATTTAATTCAATTTCTGAAGACAAAAATAGAAATTAAACCACTTTTTACAGAATATAGTCGAGTTATGAGTTAGTGTTTTCATCCTAGCATTTTCTTAATTCAGACAACCAAGGCTGGAAATCTTTAGTAAAATGAAGAAACTCTGAGAAAGCTACCAACAATTTATAATAAGTTACAACCATCACATTTATGTAATTCGAATTCAGTAAATTTTTTTTCTTCTCTTATAAGAGAGATCTACAGTGTGAAATGAAAATGTGCTGCTAACTTTGTTGCTGCTAAAATTTAAGTGAAAACAGATGGCAGTGTGGCTCCTTCTTTCTAGTGCAAACTGTGATATATGCATGAGCTTATAAGGCTACGTCTGCATGGGGACTTTCATTGATTGAGCATCTACACAAAGACCCTCATTCTTAAAGAACCTCTTATTAGCAGTGAATGTGACCCATGCTTCTAAAGTACTCAAAACAAGTCATTTTAGTAAGTAAATCTACTGGATAGGATTTTAATAACATTTATCTATTCTGACTGAATTTTGCAAAATTATGGCAAGCACATTAATGTCGTTATAAAAATTACAGTCATGAAGGATTTTACTGAAACTTGGTTTATTCTAGGCTCAAGTCGTTTAAATACCTTCCTCAAGTATTTTATAGGTTCAAATTAATATTTTTAAACTGAATTTTTCTTTCCTCAGGTTCCAACAAGATTAATCACTCTATTTTTCTTTATCTAATATCTCTACTCCTTCACTCAGGATTAAGTCTCTCAATTCTTAAAGTCACCAAACAATATTTCATGCACTCATGACTTGGTTATGACTCACCGCTTTGTTACACAAGAATGTTATGGAGAAATTTCATGTTGAAAAATTAAAATACTACTTCAATTGAAAGTTGGTACAACTTTGATCTAATATACAATTGCTCAAAATATGAATATTTCTTGGATGAAGAAACATGTCAATCATTTGATTACTTACCAAACCTAGAAATTTTAATATCCAAAGATCTTAAAATGTCAAAAATAATTATTACTCATATTAGGTATCCTATATTAAAATTTTATTTTCAATATGTCTAAAAACTTTTACACTTAGAGAACATGACAAAATATTAAAATACTGAATTGAATTTCATGTTCCTCAATAATATTCTCTGCTTCCTACCATGTTTTTATTTTTGTTTTTTTATTTTTTTTTTAACAAGTGAGAAATGTGAAAGAAACTGTTAGCATAGTACTTACAGTTACATCTAACCATTTTAAATGTAAAATTATGGGACCTTACCACCATTTTATTACTGTGCTGAAATTCATAAAGGCTAGGTACCAAAGAAAGCTTGTCAGATCAATCGCCATGAAAGTATTTACAGAAAATATATAGGAAGCTATGTTAGGGCAGTGAAGAAAGCTACAGAAGCTAAGATGTCAGGACCAATAGCATTGCAGATTCTTCCTTGTATTTTATCAAAAATCTCTAAATACAAAGCAGAAGCAACAGACCATAAGTGTCAACAATATTCAAAGCATGGACAAATGATAGACTTAAAAATATTTAAGATTAGATTCTGACTGTGAACCAACTTTTAACTGACCTAGCAGTTAATTCAATATAATGCATTAATGCAAAAAGATCTAGAAGAGTGACCATTCAAAATAACTTTAATTTTGCAATTTAATAAAGATTGAACCATTTCAAAAATTTTAGAACTCTGGCAGAAGACCTACCTCCAAATCAACAGTGTGCTATTTAAAGAAACAGCCCATACTTTGCCATTCTTATCTAAATCTTGATAGATTCTTTCAGCAATAATCCTTAATACATCAGCAATTAACCTAGAGAAGCAAAAGCCATATTGCTTGTCTAAAAAAAGAAAAAATCCTGTGAGGTGAATTCAGATTTATTAGAGCTTCTAGTATCTTGCCAAAAAGAGGTAGAAGGATAATCGGATGTTAGAAGGATAAATAGGCTGATAGAATGATAAAATAGTTCACCCGAATTCTTAACAATTGGAACTGCAGAAAAAGATTTCCAACAAGCAGGAATGCAAAAATTTTATTACTCACCTGGGTTGGGGTCTCTGGCATGAAAAGCACTAATACAAAAAGAAAAGACACATACCATTGAAAAAAAAAAGTTATATTATCTTCCTTAATGCCTTATGATAATGGCTTAAAGGAAAGAAAGAAATTTATAAAAGGACAATGCATGTTGAACTATAAAATGTTTTCTTTTTTGTTTTTTATCAAGAAAAAAATAAGCCACATACATAATTGAAATGAAGGACTACTGAAAGGAAAACAGGACATTTTTTAAGAATTTATTTTAATTTTTTAAGGACAAACAATAATGTGAAACTTAAAAAACTAAGAATATTTATATTTGATATCACTTATATATGAATTTGGTTTAAATATTTCTAAAGACAATACATAAAAACAACATGCGAATATAAAGGTGAAAGTGATTCGAGCATGACAATAACTACTTTATACAGTTTTAAAATGCATCATTAAAGAAAGTATAAAGAAGTAAATCATCAATAAAACAAGTCTTATTTAAAATAGGGTTCAGCTGATGGTCATTCACTTGACAATACAATTTTTGATGAGTTTGACTCAATTGGTTTGTACAAAATGAAGGTAGTATACACATTTTGATTCACATGTGCCTCTAGTTGTATGGGCAAAGATATAAGAAATGAACTGCCTATTAAAAACAAAACATTGCTCCTCCATGAGGTGTAATTTTCATTTGAATTTAAGTTGTATTTCTGTGTGTGTGTGTGTTTTTTTTGGGGTTTTTTTTTTTTTTCAAACCCCCCCCCCCCCAATCCCCTCTAATCCACTGAAGTTTTTCAGTTAGAAATCTTTTTGCAAAAGACAGCTTCAAACTTTATGGTTATACTACAAATTGACAAGTATCTTTTTTAAGATGGGGCTATTTTATTATGTGTAAGGAAACACAACCATGAGCATACAAATTTGAAAAACATTATGAGATTGTCAACTTTGAAAATACAGAAAAAAAACTGTTTTTGAAATGGTGACATAATTTTAGAGAGGCATGGAATAAAAACTAATTATCACACAATATTTTTTTTAGAGAGAAATGTTAAATTTTGTTATACATGCTAAGTTTATGAAAATAACCTTGAAAATAAACAAGATCAGCAGTTGAAATGGAAGAAAATTTCACTACTTTTCCAGTTTTTACACTGGAAATTTGTGCAGTTATATTAGATATGATTGTTCTTTGCTAATTATTGAATATCACTTGCTAAATAGGCCTTTTTTTTTTCCAGAGCTCAAGAGTCCCTCAAACTAGATTTAGGGTGGAGTGGATTCTCAATTTTGAGAAAGTAAAACTTAAAAGTTCTCCTCTTTGAAAAGTTGCACATTTAATAATTATGGTAACCATTTTGTTTAAACCAAGTTCATTATTTAACAATATATATTAAATAACTCTGCTCTTTCCTTTTATCAAGTTTGCTAAAATTTTTACATGGTAATTAATATTTACATTGTTTAGACCGTTGTCCTCATCTTTATTGCCATGTGTACATAGTTTTGGCCGTTGTATGCTCAAGCCTTCTTCAGGTGATTGGAATTTTAAACCAAACCCTTTATTTCAATCATTGGAGTATATCATTCTTATTCCATGTGTTCTGACACTTCTAGATGTCTTAGTTATCTCCTTGTAACTCTCTAAGTTATTTGTTCACTACTGCTGTAGCCAGGTATTGAACTCACAGCTCTTTGGGTCAAGTCACTGGATCTAACCAACACGTTTGTTCACTGAACCATGTGCCCTTGAGGATAAAGATGAGGACAACAGTCCAAACAATGTAAATAATATTTCATCTCAGAACTATAGACAAATATTAAAGTGAATTAATGTTACAAATAATTTCTTCATATATTTCTTTTGTTAAATACATCATATCTTTCCATTGTTATTTTCCTTGTCATCATTTCTGTTACTACTAGTAATGTGCTTTTTAGAAATATAAGAAAAAATTTGTAATGTATTGAAAAGAGAATGTAGATCCAGTGCTGCCACACGTCATTTATAATTTTAACTCATTAAACAAAGAATTCTCATTTCTATTTCTTTTCTATGGACTCTGCAACCAGATATTTCCTCTTTTTTTTTTTTTCTTTTTTTTTTTTTAAACATTCTAAAAGTTTTGTAGACAGTGTCTTATATTCTGAAAAAAAAAAAAAAATTGGGATACAGTGTATGTGTGTGTGTATATATATATATATATATATATATATATATATATATAGTAAAAGTATAAGTATACGATAATACTTCATCCAGATTAAAACCTGAAAATAACTATATAATTTCCCACATTAAGTATCATTAGCCTTTGGAAATTTGATTGAATCAGATCAAGGACAGTCATCTGGTCTGTCTAAAGATTGTCTTGGTGAAAATCTCAAATGTAAAACTCAAATTGGGAAGGTTTTTATTTTTCATCATCTTAATAAAAATGACTTGAAAGTTTTTAGGCTTGTCTGAAAAAAGTTATCTAATTGATATGAGGTATTTATGATTATTATGATACAAATAAAACCATATAGTTAATTTTATTAAATATCAAAATTTTGATAGTCAAAGTACTGTTTGTGGGCCAATAAAAGTTTAATTTTCTTTTTCTCAAAGTTACCATTTGCTATTTATCTCTAAAATTAGTATTTGGAACCAGACTATAAGCAAAGGTTAAATGATAAGTCCTAAATATTCACAAGTTTATGCAGAATTCTTCAAACAAGAAAGATGTTCACCAATGCAGATGAATTCATGCATATTAAAGCCACAATCTTTGTTATACACTCAACATGTTGATTTTTTTTTTCCTTAAATATTTAATGCAAACTAATGCTTTCAGTAGAAACACAGTCCAACTTGTAACAAAATTTAATAAATAGCACCCCCCAGGAAAGCATCTTGTCTTCATTTAGTACTTTATATCCCTTTTTGATACCTGTATAGGTTTCATGAAACCAGTAATCCTTTAAAATCCATAGCATAATGATGAACAAGCTTTCAACTTCTAAACTTTTCAGTTTAGCAATCAGCAATAATTTATAGAAAAGAAATTTCAACTAAGTTACACAACCAGTCATCTCATCTCTCATAGCAACAATTAGTGACGAGATGGTAATGGAGTTTACAACTAAATTTGTTGAATACCCATTTTTTTTCCAAAATTATAAAATTTGTGTGATGAATGAAAACTAAGTATGCTTATTTCATTTGAAAAATATTCATTTCAAGCAAATCTTGATTACATTTTTTTTTTTTTTTTTTTTTTTTATTCTATTTTAATTTTTACTGAGTATTTTGATTTGTATCAACAGATATTTTCCTTTGCTTTTATAATTTTTGTAATTTCTAAAGATCATAGCTGGCTAAATGTGCATATATGGTCTTTGTTATTGTGCAGGTTCATTACATATTGTCTGAGTTAGTCATGGGTGGAATGGTATTAGAGACCAATATGTCAGAAATCCTGACTCGAATTGATGAACAGAACAAATTGGAAAAAACAGAAGTAAGATTGATTATATTTTATATACTTTCCCATCTGAGTTTTATTTTTCAGTCCGACTAAATGACAATTTAACCTTTCCTGTTTGTAAAATATTTACCCATTTTATATATGGGGCATTGAATATGAAATCATTTAATGCTCTCTGGATTACCCTCTCAGATTCTGAAAAATTTCTATAGTGTTTGTATAGCTATTCCTAAATGATGGGAAACTCCAAATATAAGGCATAATAGTCTTTAAATTAAAAATCTTAGTTATAATGCATTTTGCCAAATGTGCCGTTATATTTCATCTTTGCTGTGATGTAGCTCGAACACGTGACATACGGTTCACAATATATAAAGGACTAATATCAAGTAGCGACAGTGGAGTCGACAGCTGAGGGCTAGCACAGTCGTCGTTTACTCAGCTCACTAGTTGTTGCCACTCTACATGGACGTGTATCTACCGAGAATAAATATATTACTTGCTTATATCTGTGTATCATCATTCCTCCACAATACAGCAGATCTGACGACAAGAGATTTAATCTAAACTCACTATAGAGCACCAACAGATCCAGCAACAAAAGATTCATCTTGAACTACTACTAAATGACAACAGATTTGACAACAAAGTATTCAGGAGCCAAACTCACATCGAATTACCAACAAATTATCAGCAAAATAAATCAGTCAAAACTCTCTACGAATTGATAACTCAAGAGTTGTAGGTTCAAACCTAACTACCTACAGAGTGGTTGGTGTTTCAAAAAACAAAAAATAATGGAGAACTTCAAAAGTTATCTGCTACAATTTTTTAAACAGCAAGAAATTCGACAACATGAACAAAAAAAGTTTGAGAAGTTCAATAACTGTGAGAAATTACGTCAATGTGAACAAGAAAGGTTCAAGAAGCTACAACAAAATATGGAACGCCAGGAACAGATTCGTAGAACTGTTGGAGCATGTTGCTAAAAAAAGAAAGTTACTCAGACAGGTCTAATACAGTCTCACAAGATTCAGTAATTAACCCAGTAGGTGAATTTATTTATAAACCAGAAGTAACGTTTGAGGCTTATTTTCGTAGGTATGAAGAATATTTTAAAAAATATTGTGAAAACTGGTCCAACGAAAAGAAGGTTTGACTTCTGCTAGGAAAATTTGGGGCTGTGGAATACAAAAAATACACAAACTACATTTTGCCCAGGCAAACTAGTGAAGTATTATTCCAGGATACTATACAAATATTAACTAAAATATTTGGACAACAAAATTCATTGTTTAACACTCTGTGGGAATGTTTAAATCTTACAAAACCAAATGGTGAAGATAATACAACTTTTGCGAACATGGTTAACAAACACTGTGAGAATTTTTGGTTAAATGAAATAACTCCTGATGTGTTTAAATGCTTTATTCAAGGATTAATTGCACCATCAGACAAAAAAAATTCGAACAAAATTACAAGCAAAACTTGAACAGGACCAGAAAATTACGCTTCAAAAATTAGCAGAAGAGTGTCAGTGTATATTAAACCTAAGAACGGACACAGCTAAAATCGAAACACAAAATATTTCGAATATTCATGTGATTAAGGAAAATGAAGAAAACTAACTTTTAGTACAAGATAAATCCATGTTACGAGTGTGGAGAGTTGCATTTAAAAAAAATATTGTCCATTCAAGCATAAAAAATGTTTTGCTTGTGGTTTAAAAGGGCATAGATCTTCACACTGCAGGGGTAAAGTAAAAAATAAAATTTAAAAAAAAAATGTGGCACATTTACACCAATGAGAACAACAGCTACTGTTCAAATAAAATATATTAATGTCTATGCAAATAAGAAAAAAAAAATTAGATTGCAGATTGATACAGGATTGGCTTTAACGATAATTAATACCAATACATAGAAAAAAATTAAATGCCCGCCCCTAAATAATCCAAAACATAAATAGCAGGAGGAGTTACAAGACAAAAACTAAAATTTATGGGAGAAATTTTTGTAAATGTTTGTTTTAATGGAACAGAAAGGAATTTGAAAGCATACGTTATGCAAACTCACAAAACCTATTCGGTACAGACTGGATGGAGGAGTTTGATTTATTTAATGTACCACTAAATTCAGTTTGCAATAAACAAAGTAAAAAAAGAACTAAAACAAAAATATACAGTAATTTTTTTTCTGGGGGTCTTGATTTGTGTACAAAAGTCAAAGCAAAATTTGAATTGAAAGAAAATGCTATCCCAGCCTTTCGTCCATAAAGGCAAGTTTCATATACATCAATAAAGTTGATTGACAAAGAACTCGGTAGACTAGAGAGACAAGGCATAATTAAAGATTGACTATAGTTTGTGGGTTGCACCAGCGGTATGTTTTAAAAAAAAAAAAAAAATAATAATAAAATCAGAATTTGTACCAACTATTCAACAGGTCTAAATGACTGCTTAAAAGATGTAAATTACCCCCTCTCAACAGTAGAAGGTATTTTTGCAAAGTTAAATGGAGGATGGATATTTTCAAAACTTGACTTGTCAGAAACATACTTACTGATACCAATAGATGAAAAATGTGCAGAATGGTTAACTATAAATATGCACAGAGGTTGCTACAAGGTAAATAGGTGTCAATATGATATAAAAGTTGTGCCGACAATTTTTCAACAAGTCATCAATAACATGCTAGCAAACCTTGATTTTGTTACAGCATACATGGATGATATTCTAATTAAAAGTAAATATTTTGGAAGTATGTAAGAAAAGAAAGGAATATGGCTTGAAATTAAACTTAGAAAAATTAAAATACCTGCTGAAAATTAAATACTTAAGTCAGGTGATCAAAAACTGCAGAAAACCCGATCCTAATTGGGCGGACGCAATAAAAAATATGCCAGCACCGACAAACGTAGCTGCTTTATAGTCATTTTTGGGTTTTAGCGAATTATTATAATAGCTACATTCCAAACATCCACATATTAAGAACTCCACTAAATCATCTTTTAAAAAAAGATGTGAAATGTAAATGATCAAAGGAATGCCAAAAAGCGTTCACAAAATTAAAAACAGCGCTGACCTCAAACTTAACATTAGACACATTTTAACCCTAAAAAAACAAATATATGTTGCAAGCGACACAAGCAATTATGGTGTCGAGGCTGTGCACAAAGAAGATGACAGTAAATTAAAACTGGTACATCATGTATTGAGAACACTGTTGAAGAAGCAGAATTAGACTATTCTCAGATTGAGAAAGTTTAGTGATTATTTTCAGTAAAAGAATTCCATTAATACCTATATAGATGGCAGTTTATTTTACAAACAGACCACCGACCATTATTAACAATATTTGGTTCGAAGAAAGGAATTCCTACACACACTACAAATCATTTACAAAGGTGGGCAACAATATTGCTAAACTACTCATTTAAAAATGGAATATTTAACATCAAAGGAAATAGCATACACAGATGGCTTATCAAGATTAATGCCGAAAGCCATGGACCAACTAGAAGAAACAATAATTGCATCATAAAGGTCTGAAATGGACATAAAATACGTATTATAAAATACAGTAAAAGAGCTACCAGTCACGCTGGAGGAGATTAGATTTAAAGCGAAATGCAACAAATTTATTACGCAAACTAAAAATGAACTAATGTGCGCAAAAAATAAAGTACATACCATATTTTCAATATGCAACAGAATATTGATGTACAGAGACCGGGTGGTAGCACCTGCTGTGTTAAAAGAATACTTAGAGAATTTTATACAGGCCATCTTGGAATGTGTAGTATGAAATCACTTATGAGAAGTTTTGTGTACTGGCCAGGTATGGATAAGGATATAGAAAAAACAGTGAAATTATGCAAGAATTGTGCTTTGGTAGCAAAAGCACCTACTATAAAATTCAATGCATGGCCTAAGACGGACAAACTATGATCTCGTCTACACATTGATTATGCTGGGCCAATAAAAGGAGTATATTATTTTGTGATTGTGGACAGTTTCAATAAATGGCTCGAAGTAGTAAAATGCAAAATTCCTACAACTAAGTTTACTAGAGATATTTGCAAGATTCGGGGTGCCAGAAAGAATCGTTTCAGACAATGGCACACATTTCTCTTCTAAGGAATTTGAAAATTTTTGTAAATCATCTAAGATTGGCACCATACCATCTTACGTGTAATGAATTAGTGGATAGATTCATTGATGTCTTTAAGAGAGCGATTAAAAAGGCAGACTGTATAGAAAGCAAAGAGCTTTAAAAATTCCTATCAATTTATAGGATTACTCAAAACCCAAATACCAATGCAGAAATAAGTCCAGTGGAACTAATGTTCACTAGGAAAATTCGTTCAGTATTTGACGAACTAATCCCGTCTGAAAAGAAAATATCTTGAAGAAATGCTATAGTCCAGGAGAGAGAATTTATTTCCTTAACTACTATTTAGGAAAGGCAATCTGGCTAGAAGGCATCATATAAAATAGAATTGGAAAGATGATGTATGAAATTAAACATCTGAAGTGGAAGGTCAGGAGATACATCAACCAAATCAAAAAAAAGGTTTACATCGAAAGTAAATGAAAGAAGAGAACAACCTATGTATCCCAACTGCAGTAGACCTGAAGAGGCAAAAATATAATGTCTGGAGGACATTAGAACTTTTATAATAATTTATTTTTAATGCTTATTCTAAGTAAAACTGACATCAATGCTATTTGCTTACATTTATAGGTTAAATGAATAACTTTTTTCTACACCAAGATTTAACAAGGCAGCAAGAATATTAATCAAATTGAAGTGAAATATAACCAATGTTTTGATTTTGCATATTTAATTTTATATAGAAATCTAGGGTAACAAATGTAGAATTTTTAATTTGCTTTAAGATTAAATCTATATCTATAAAAGTGATGAGGGTGGACATTGTGTAAATATTTGTTTGTTTGATAGATTTGATTTAGCATATATTTGAATTTACATATAAATATATACAAATACATATGTAGAATGTCTACTGGATTAGGGTGGGAGGGAGAAGGACAACATATGTAGATATAGATAATATGAAGTGAGGTGAGTGATTCTATATTATTTATTATCAATACATAAACTGATCCCTGACTTTGAGGGGTGATAATATTTTTCTACACCTAATTTTGGCTTTCTGAAAAATTTCAAGCTATCGTTAGCATTCTAAAATTTTGATCTATATCTGAGCGCAACTCCCATTGAGCTATACTGCAAAATGCAGATGCTAAGTCAAATCTATCAAACAAACAAATATTTACACAATGTCCACCCTCATCACTTTTATAGATATAGATTTAATCTTAAAGCAAATTAAAAATTCTACATTTGTTACCCTAGATTTCTATATAAAATTAAATATGCAAAATCAAAACATTGGTTATATTTCACTTCAATTTGATTAATATTCTTGCTGCCTTGTTAAATCTTGGTGTAGAAAAAAGTTATTCATTTAACCTATAAATGTAAGCAAATAGCATTGATGTCAGTTTTACTTAGAATAAGCATTAAAAATAAATTATTATATATTTATATGTAAATTCATCATTTGACTTAGCATCTGCATTTTGCAGTATAGCTCGATGGGAGTTGCGCTCAGATGTAGATCAAAATTTTAGAATGCTAACGATAGCTTGAAATTTTTCAGAAAGCCAAAATTAGGTGTAGAAAAATATTATCACCCCTCAAAGTCAGGGATCAGTTTATGTATTGATAATAATATAGAATCACTCACCCCACTTCATATTATCTATATCTACATATGTTGTCCTTCTCCCTCCCACCCTAATCCAGTAGACATTCTACATATGTATTTTGTATATATTTATATGTAAATTCATCATATGTTTTTTATTCTTATTCCTTAAACTACCTGAGTGAAACCGAGCTAAACTGCTAGTAATTTATAATAAATTAAGAAAATTCATTTTTTAATGAAGTATGTTTAATTGTGTTTACCTGTTGGTTATGTAATACATTTTTCATGTTTTTATTATTTTCTTGATCATGATTTTTTTTTTTTTTACAGGCTGGTATTGCTGCTGCACCTGCTAGGGCTGTGTCAGCTGTCAAAGAAATGAACATTCCACAAAAGATCAAAGACATCAAGCTACCTGATTTGCCATCCATTGGAAATTTAAAATTCTAGAAATACCATTTCATCTCACGTCTACATTTTTATTTTTTATTTTTTTCTGCTACTGCCATTATTACATCAGCTACTCCAGTCACCTCTCCTTAGTAACTGTATTGAAGGTGCTCTAGAAGTAGCAGCAAAAGCCAAGGATACATTTGGGAATGACCAGTTTTGTCAGCACTGAATTAATTCAAATTTTTTAAGTACTTATCAGATCTTATCAAAGTGGCAACACTATGGTAATTTTGATCATACTGTATGTACATATGTACTGCCTATCCTGGTAGGCTTTTGTTTTCCACTGACTGGACAAAGATCATCAGAAATACCAAGGAATGGCTAAACAAAATCAGTGGCTGCTACTGACTTGGAAATATTGCTATTTTTATTATGAAAAGACAATTAAAAAAAAAAAAATAACAAAAATTTAACCAAACAAAATAATTTAAAAAATGTTAAATTCCTAAGATTTCATTAAAGATAACATGAACAAAAAATTGTTTTATTTGGGTGATTCCATTTTGTTTTACATATCTACCAACTGATTGAATGATCTGTATTTGGTGTTGTCAGCAAAATAGAAAAATCATGTACTTCATTCAGCTAAATGTGGTTAAAATTTATTTTGAAAAATATTACAAATTTGTCACACAAACTTGATTGACAACTACCTGTGCCAAAAACTAATTACTTTAAAATTATATGAAGCAGCTATATGCCAAATATTATTTTTAAAAAAAATAGACTTAAATTACAAATTTTGTGTCATTATAATACTGATAGTAAAGTTAGTGTAAATTTATTGTTCGAGCTTTAAGTGTCATATTCTGTGAGTTATTTTTTTTTTTTTGTTTAAATAGTAGATACAAAAACTTACTTTATTCAAACTTTTTCACAAAATAGCTTTGACATTTTATTTGAAATTGAGGACAGAAATGTAGGTTTGGTCTGTATGTAAAAATTAATAGCAAATTTGCTTGTCTCACACAAGTTCCATATAAATCTAATAAAAATGAAGTTTTTGCTAGAAGAAACACTTCATTTGCTTTATTTTTCAATTGTAAGTAAATAGTTGCATGTAAGTGATAAATTGTTTTTATTTATTTGTAAAGATTTGTAACTATAATATCCACTTTCACATCTATAATTACTTATTTTGTCTCCTAGATGTATTATTTAATTTTTGAAAATTTTAAATGTAGATTTAACAATGTCAATTTTGCTTGCTATCTATGCTATTGGTATGAATGAAAGAAGTGAGGAACAGACGTATTACCTTATACCAATAGCATAGATAGCAAGCAATTAAAATTTACATTGTCAGCAAAGTCAGTTTCCCATCTTGTGTATTGTTGGAATACAAGCCAATTTCAACAGTGTATTACTGAAGATGCAGGTTTCCTGCTGGTTAAACATCTTTTATAAATGTAATGTCATAGGTAACCTTAAAGTAAAAGAAATATAATTCTAATAGAATCAATAAGTATAGATAAGACCAGCCTAAACATTGGGAAAAATTGCGGCTCAAAAATGAAATAATCTTGACGTGACACAGAAGGGTACTTCTGATTGCTCATATAAGTTTCATTTCAACAGTTAATGCCTTGCAACTTGGTATGATCCATAAAACAACAAAAATGAAGCAAAAGTTTTCTTCTGTAGTATATCAATAAAACAAATGTAAAAATCTCATATTAACACCATGTAAAAGTAGCCAGAAACGTAATTTGACAAAAACAGGTTGAAATTATAGCATCTTGCACTTGTCATATATGATCCACTGGAGATATATAAATGAAACTTTGACACTTTACTAATTCAATAAAAAGGCTATTTTCTCTGTAATATGAATATCTTTTCTCAACATAGATTTAATTTTGGAAAATTGTGTGAAATTATACAATTTTTTCTTTAAGTTTTAATAAAAAATGGGACTACAAACAAATAGGTCATATTGAAGGTCAGCCCTTCAGCAGAAGCTTTAAACTCATTTATTTTTAATTACAATCTGAAAAACATAAAAATACATATTGAAATTGATGAAATAGATTTCCTGGGCAGATAGAATGGTCTTCTTCCATGTCCTCTTTTAATGTTGTGAGTCCATTATTCACTGAATAGAAAATGAAATGAAAATTTTATTAATCACCTGTGTGGGAGTCTCCAGTATAGAAAGCACTAATACAAAAAAAAAAAAATTATGCTTATTATCTTTCTTTAATGCCTTATGATAACAGCTTAGGGGAAAGAATAAATTTACGTCTACATTATTTCCATTATTTGTACTATTGCCTTCCTCTTTATTGCCACGTCTACAATGTATGCTCTGGCCTTCTTCAATTGATTAACAAGGACAAAACATTGCCCCTTCTTGTAAGGGGCAAATAAAAGTTCATTTGTGACATTTTATCCGACAAAGTTACAGTTTCTTTCTTTTTTTTTTTTTTTTTTTTTTTTTTTTATAGGGATGGGATTATTTTAAATGTGAAGAAAGCCACAATCTCAAGCGCAACAAATTTGAAAAACATGGCTAATAAATTGTCAATTTTTGAAAATTTGTTGTTTGTCATTGAAATTACGATGTAATTTAAAGATGTGGAATAAAAACTCATTGCACAAGAAATAATTGTATCTTAACGGAAAAATTAAATTTTGTTTAACAGTTACCCACATTCCTTTGTGGATCGCCTAGAACGGAAGGGTAGTAGGGGCCCAAGGCGCCACCCCCTATCTAACACCGGCTTCCTGAGGCTACCACACTTCAGCGAATACATAACATCAAAAATACGTCGAGCTATCTGCAGTTAGGGATTGGACATACAGCTGGCACACTAGGGCCCCACCCTTCACAGACACCTCAACCCCAACCACAGAACAAATAACATCACCACATGCAGGCACTGGTATATGTCGTCAGGTATATGTCGTATACCACATACAATGCGCCAATTGTGGTGCATTCTATCTTCTCGGGGGTCGCGAGATAGGATTAGCGATTGGAAAGCGAGCGGGGGTGACCACGCTCAAGTGGGGGTAGACGAAACGTTCGGTCAACGAATCGGTCACTCGCTCGCTCTGATGCGACTCGAAAATTGGGTAAAAAGAATAGTTTAAAGCCGCGCTGCTGGGGCCCCTGGTGCTGCCGCCGAAAAATTTCTTTAATGATCTCCTTGATACCATAAGATCCCAAGTAGGTATGTACGCCGATGACACTACAGTTGACTCTCGCCTCGATCAAAAATCTGGTGGAGGTGACAAAGTTAACCTTGCAGCCAAGCTCGAAGAGGACTTCCAATCCATAGTGGACTGGGGTAAGAAATGGCTCGTAAATTTTAATGCTTCTAAAACGAAGTTACTATCAATTAACCATCATAGACAACTGCACATACCTCCCATTAGCATGGACCAGGCTTGCCTCCCAGAGAGTAAAACACTACACCTCCTTGGTCTCACACTTTCAGTGGACATCAAGTTGAATGACTATATCGAATCCATTGCTAAATCCGCTGCCATGAAAGTCAGTTCTCTGTGCAGGGCCCAGAAGTTTTTTCCGTCTGAGTCTATCCTGCACATATATAAATCTACCATCCACCCGTGCATTGAATGCTGCTGCCATATCTGGTTGGGTGCCCCTGCTACTCTCCTCTAGCTTCTCAACAAGGTACAGCAGAGAGTCTGCAATGTGATCGATACCGACTTGGCAGACCGCCTGCAGTCTCTCTCTCACCAGCGCAACGTGGCTTCCCTGTGCCTCTTCTATAAATACTTTCACATGATTGCTTCCCTGACGGCTACAATCTCCAGGAGTTTAAATGTAAGGTCAAAAGACACCTCCTAACACACTCGCTCCCATTCTTTCAAACACTCTTCCTATCTACCCTAACCCCATCCTCTGTATCCTTACCCATCTATCACCTTCCTTCTGACATTTCCTATATCTAACCACTCCTTCTCTTTACCTTTCCCTATGTAGCCCCATGCGCAATAGTGGCAGTAGAATGCCTTGCTTGGGGTGAAATGATTAAAAAAAAAACTACAAGACAATTACATATCAGGATAAAAGAACATTTACACATGCAAGCGTCGTCATTCCAAAAACACTTTAAAAAAATGCAAAAATAAGGACAAAACCATAACTGTTAACATCTTGGCTAGGGAACGCAACATAGGTAACCTGCGCATTAAAGAGTCCCTAATAATATCTAAATTACACCCGCCAATTAATAGTTGCCAAGAGTTAAACCTAGATTACATAACAGTATAGACAACACTAAGACACACATTACATGCACCTAGCACAACAACAAAGGTCATACACACACACAAATCAGTAACAATAACCACACACACACACTTCTTCCTCCCTTAAAACAAACCGCTAACCAGGCTAGAGCACACACACAGATACATAAAATAAGGTAGATTTAATTACAACACTGCACATAGCTTATAAACACAAGCAAAAAAAGTTCCAATAACCACATACACACATTTTTCTCCCCCCCCCCCCCGTCATAGTATCACAGGTGCTTATAACAAACCACTTACCAGGAAAGACCACACACACACACACACACACATATATATATACATACAAAATAAAGTACATTCAATTACAGCACGCACAACGAGCAAACACCATCAGATAGA
The DNA here is from genome assembly GCA_037127315.1 of Ascarosepion bandense. Lineage (NCBI taxonomy): Eukaryota > Metazoa > Mollusca > Cephalopoda > Sepiida > Sepiidae > Ascarosepion > Ascarosepion bandense. Next base: position 4,189,581 of record JBBBDQ010001382.1, on the reverse strand, counting down.
TAAGACAACAGTAATGAAACTGATACTCTTTGATCCAGTCAAAGTCACAGCAACTCCCAGATCACCTTAGGCGGGTGAACTGATTCCATCAGACTATAAAAACCCCAACTAGAATACACATACACACCATCAGACCATTAAAAACCCCAACTAGAATACACACTCACGCGGACAGCCATTCATAGATTGTCCGCGCTTCGTCGTGGCCCGTCTGAGGATTTCTCTGCCATTCTGATGATGAGATTATAGTCTCAAAATATCAATGTAATAAATAGGTCATACAAACACCTCCCGACCTTCCTTTATTTCATTCAACGCATTGTGACAGCCTTCAAGACATAACACATACGTTTGCATATTAATTTTATCAAAATACCCCCCACCCAATAATATCAGTCATTATTTTTTAACATTTTCAATCTCTAAGTTAGGGTAATTTGGGATGCCTAGTTATAATTATTACTTGATATGGTTTTTCATAGAAAGCAGAAGGTATTCTTTTGCCATTCTTAAAGGAGGGAAAACTTTTCCAAATGTGATACATTTAGATGACAAATCTCAGAATGTTTTTAAGTTGAGAATTCAGATTTTTAGTTAAATTATTCCTGAGTAAGTTCTGGCTTATTGTCAGAATATAAAATTGCAAGGTGAATAAAGTTTTCAGGTAGATTACAAGAGATTACCCTTGTCAATATCCATAGTTTCATTGTGGGGATAAGCTTTCTTTTCCCCCTGAGACAATAAAATAAAGCATCATATCTGTTCCTTTATGGAAACAAACTCCCCTTTTCTCCACAAAAAAAATATTTGGTAATGTTTAACCCACAAAAAAAGAAAATATTTTTTCTTTTGACACTACTATTACTGTATACTTCCATGATTCCCTTAGTAATATGTTTTAAAACACTGTTTAGACTTTCATTAACGAAAATCATACATGTTATCTAGTTATTAGATTGCTTATTTACAAGAATATAAAAATGTGAATATTCAAATTACCAGTTAGTTAATCTTTTAGCAACCATTCCAAAGAACACAAGTCGCCAATTGATTTGATCAAATTGTTCAGTGCCCATTCTTCATTTAAGATTTCTCTGTCTATTCATCACTTGGCCTCATGAGGTTTGATTTTCTAACAAAAAATGGATTGCTGGTCTTCAAAAACAGTGCTGAATTACAAAATCAGAGCTTACTGGTGCTATTCCACGAATTTACCAAATTTTAAAAACAATAAGGAAGTGATTATTTGTTTGTCTATGCAAGGTTTGGTTTCCTCTATACACCTATATTATTTGCATTATTCCCACAGAATTTTGTTTTATACAAACTGGCTGTATACATCAATATGTCTGTTTATGACTTGTTATTCTCATTCAGTAGTTATGTCTTAATATGAACTCATTAGTATAGGGGATGCTTCAAACATTGTAACAAGCTTTGCCCAGTGAGTCATTCAGTCTTCACAAGTGAGCAAATATGAGCAACCACAATGATTTTGACCACTCGATGATCAATGTTAAAACTCAAACTGAAACCATCCATGGTAATGGATCCTATCAGGCATGAACAATTTTATCACCACCCCCACCTAATAACAACAGAAACCAAATTGTAATCTCTGGTTCACACCAGAATTTGCTGCAGTGGTAGTCCATCATAACCACAATGATCATCTCTAGCACTGAGAAAAGTGTAGTGGGATTCTTGCAACATTTTGAACTGCTCACAATCAAAGCAGAGAGTTCTAGAAAGAGCAGCCATGCACATATTGTCCAAGCCAAGTTTGAAAATCTTTTACTTGTTTCCTGTGAATTCAGAAAAATCTCAAATAAAATTCTAAATAGAAGCAAAGGGTTTATGTCAGCTATAATAAATGGCCCTGAAGTTATTACATCCTCATATGACAAGGCTCTTTGTGTAACACTATTTCTGGTGCTGAGAGACAGAGAAGAGATAATAATTAAATGTTTTTTTTTTCCTTTCTTCACCTGCTAGAAGCTAGGCAATGGGGTATTCTAAGACTACACAGGAAAAAAAGATAAATTACAAGATAATTTATTGGTGACAGCCAACCAATGGTCAGATGGAGAGACAAAAGTTTTCTTCGGGATATAAATTGTGCAGCACACTGGAAAAGAAAAGGTATAAAAATACATACAAATAATTTTTATACAAAAACATTTTTACATCAAATATTCTTTAGATATTGAAGTGCATTGGAAACATTTTTTCTCTACAAAAAAATTTGGTAATGTTTAACCTATGTATCTATAAAACAAATGGAATTTTTTCTTTATGGGTAAATTGGAAACATTTTTTTTCTCTAAAGTGTTAGATATTCATGAGTTGTTCCCCTTTGAATGTAGTTACCCATACTACTCCTACTGCAACCTCCCACCACATAATATACATTAGGCGCCAGACTATTGTGATTCAGTTCTCAATAAATACTTTATGTTAACACGTCTTTCTTATTCTTTCCATCTTGTTACCCTTTTTACTAACATAAATTTACTGTACCTAATATAAAATGATGTCAGAAAATACAAGTCAACTAAAAAGAGGAAGAATCATGGAATTTTTACCACGTCCTAAAGAATTAAACTTCTCGTCAGACAACCTCGGACAAGAATGGGAAATATGGAAAAACCAATTCCAGTTATTTCTTGCAGCTACAGAGTCAGATAAAAAACCGGAGAAGGTAAAAACATCAATTTTTTTTACCTGTATTATGCCAGTCGCTGTTGGTTTCGATCCAGACAGCTGGTCGTAGATTGACTCTGTCACAGTGATCTCCCTTGTTCTATGTTGTGTTGATTAATCACAAGGTAGTCACGTGAGTTCTCCACTACCCCCCCCCCCCCACTCTCTCTCTCTGCCGAACTAAACCAAACCGGGAAGCGTGCACACAATTGAGTAATAAAAGAAAGAAATATAGCACCAAGAAAAATAAGTGGACTGACGTCTGAAGTGTTGTAAAATAACGTCTTTATATACAGAATATACACAGCAGTCTTGTTATGGTTTATAAAATGGCGAGTGTTCTAAAAATAGAAAAAGGTAGACACACTGACGCCAAGAATTCAAAATTGGGCGGCAAAATAAGGAACCGTTTCTTTTGGTAGGAGTAAGAGTAGGATTAAGAAGTAGGAGTTAAGGACAGTAGTTTTGTGTAGGAGACTTAAAAAGAGGAGGACGCTAGTCAGTTGACTACTAGAGTCCAGAAGGGATAGGCTCGTTTACTACTAGCATCTCACAGTGAAGAGAATTTAGCTAGTCTGCTTCTGTATCCACACAAAATTTAAGGACTGTAATTTGATGTAAAAACCTAAAGTTTTATACCAAAAATAAACATCATTAATTCAAGTTTGTGTTATCTTCTAATTATACCAAAACGAAGCAACACAACAGTGGTGACTCCGACATACGAAGAAAGCAACCTCATATACAATATATATATATATATATATATATATATATACATATAAAAGGATAAATGGAGCAGACAGGAGAGGAAACGACTCATCAAGTCAATATCAAGGCACCGGAATTCATGGAAACTGCTGTATGGATGGTTTTACGATATTAGAAGTTCAGTTTCACTTGCGAAAAGTGACAGCGTCGAAAACAAAGTTTTATACCGTAATATCGTCGTTACCAGCCGAAGAAGTGGGTAAATTACCAAATGCTACTCTCGCATCACAAGACTACAAGGAATTTAAACGGACTCTGATAGAAGCTCACGAACAAACAAAACCGGAGCTTCTAGAAAAATTAATGTCGGCTACGACTATTTTAGGACGACCGTCGACATATTTGCACGAAATGCTATCCGTAGCTAAACGGAGAGGCATTAGCGACGACATTGTGAGACACAAATTCCTGCAGGCATTACCATCAACAATAGCTCCAGTAATAGCCTCGCAAAAAGATTTAAACCATACCTGTAATGTCCTGACCAATAAAAGGGAAATAACCTCTGGGTCATAGGGGTTACGGCCCCTGCGGATCCGGAGGGAAATATAATAAGAAGGGACACGGAGCACGCTAGCAGGGTTCGTCTTCGCGCTCTCATTAATCATCATCCATCCTGTTAATCCGCAATGATCGTAGTCGATGTTTAGCAAACATCGATCGTCTCCAACACCAAACATTACATTGGCCCGATACATAACCACCTTTGCAACACACCTAGGTCTGTAAAGATACAAAAGGCTATTCTTCGATGTCAACTCTGCCAGTGAAATATTCCAGGAAGAAATCAGCCAAGCACTTTTTTTATATAATCATGTCACCCCAGGCAAGGCGGTGACGCCACTGATGCGCATGGGGCTCATTAAGAGTAAAATCATTGGAAAACCACATCCTAAACAGGGAACAAGGGATGAGCCTCTTCACCTGTTCAATAGATATGGGTGGAGTGTGAACCGGGCGATAGTTCAGTCTATCTACTCCAATTGAGAAAAAAGGAGAAAGAAAAAAAAAATTAAAAGTGAAAGAAGATTGGAAAAAAAGCCGGGAACCACATCCTAAACAGGAAACAAGTGATAAGCCTCTTCACCTGTTCAAAAGACGTGGGTGGAGTGTCAACCGGGCGATAGTTTAGTCTATCTCCTCCAATTGAGAAAAAAGGAGAGAGAAAAAAAGAAAAATGAAAGAAGAGTGGAAAAAAAAGAAAGAAAGCCGGGAACAACATCCTAAACAGGAAACAAGGGATGAGCCTCTTCACCTGTTCAAAAGACGTGGGTGGAGTGTGAACCGGGCGATAGTTTAGTCTATCTACTCCAATTGAGAAAAAAGTTGTAGTGATTAAGGGAGCCATCAACATCAGTGATGACATCCTTTGTTTCGGATCAGACCAGCAGGATCACGACCAAAACCTCCATGCAATATTCCAACGACTTCGCGAAAAAGCCCTCACCCTGAATGGAGACAAATGTGAGTATAACAAGAGGTCACAAGAATTCCTTGGACACACCTTCGGTAATGAAGGCGTTAGCTCAAGTAATCTTAAAATAAAAACAATCCTTGGACTACTCGACCCTAAAAATGCGTCAGAAGTTGGAAGCTTGTTGGGGATGACCAACTTCTGCGGTGCCCAATTCATTCCAAACTATGCAACCCTGACCCATGAACTACATCAATTAACAACAACAAAATAGTGCTACCTGAATCGCTACAAAACAGAGCTGTCAAATTAGCACACGCTGGACATCAGGGCATTGCGATAACCATGGCCCTCCTCCGGGAAAAGGTCTGGTTCAAAAACATGCAGCCCCTAGTAGAAGAAAACATCAGGAACTGCCACACCTGCCAGATCAGTAGCCACAAACCGGCAAGAGAGCCACTGCAAATGTCCACATTACCAGCAGCCCCGTGGGCAGAAGTCAGTGCTGATTTCAGACACCTCCAAAATGGAAAGTACCTTCTTGTTATCACAGATGAATACTCACGCTACGTTGTTATCGACATCCTAGACTCCATCTCAACAGCATCAGTCATACCCTGTCTGGACAAAATATTCGCTGAATTTGGAGTGCCAGTCTCCCTCAAAACGAACAACGGCCCACCATTCAACAGCTATGATTTCAAAGCCTATGCCTCTGTGGGGGATTTGGTATGTAGAAACCAACAAAATACATGATTCGAAAATTGCCTTTTTGAGAAATATAAACTTGGCAAGAAGTTAATTTTTGTCCAAAAACGTGTATGAGTTTGCATTAGCAAAGTCTGTAAATAAGCCTTTCCTACTTACATTCAGTTGGCGGCAGCGTGTCGCGTTGCTGAAAGAAAGTTTCGTCGGCTTTTCTTTTAAGGTCCTTGGAGCGAGGTCACGAACTTTTGGCATGGAAGAAATGACATGGCCGGCAAAGTATACGGTGTCATGCGGACTTAATGGCCTGCTTGGTTACTGCTTGGTGACTGACTTTTTTTCTAACACTGTGTGTATTATATACATTAATAGGGGATCAACTAATCTTCCTAACATTAGGGTGTGAAAACATTTACGGACCAATCAGATTTATTATTTTACTATTTTGTTTGGGGCCTAAATATTTTTGTGTTAATTTACTTCCAAGCCTATTTTTCTAGAATGTTCTTATTCTAAGTTTTTAGCTGATTGGTTGAGAAATATAAAAATGTAATCTAAATTCTACTGCTGTTTTGATTTATCTAGAATGTTCTATTGTGTTTTCCTGTTGTTTATTTTAATAAAAAAAATATGTATCCCATACCTCCATCACCGGATTCAGACACAGAAAAATAACACCACTATGGCCCCAAGCCAATGCCGAAACAGAACGCTTTATGCGCACTGTAAAAAATCCATCAAAGCTGCCCTAACCAAAGCAGGAATTATTCAAATTGCTGGACTACCAGACAACGCCACACTGTACCACTGGCATAGCCCCAGCCTCAATCCTATTTGGCCGGACAATAAAAAACCGCCTGCCACACCTAACCACACCTATGGCCGAGGACCCCAGCATTAGGGAGCGTGACACCCAAGCCAAGAGAACGATAAAGCGATACGCTGATAGAAAGGCACATGTGAAACCTAATGACCCCAGTGTGGGTGACACAGTCGTCGTAAAAAGTGACCACACCTCTAAGGCCCTCACACCTTACCAACCTAACCCAATGACTGTAACAAAGAAAAGGGGATCCATGATTACCGCCACACACGAGGGCAACCAAACTACAAGAAATGCCAGCTTCTTCAAGAAAATCCCTAAACAACCAACAACCCCCACACATAACCTACACGATTACTCCTCCTCTGAAGATGAAAGCCACACACAGGTGGTGACACCACCAAAACCTAAAGACAACCAGGCAAAACACACAACCCTAACCCTCAGGCGTTCAGGCCGGACAAGACGGCCACCCAAAAGACTTGATTACTAACAAAAAAAACAACATATCTCTGTACATAACAATTTGATTCATTGTCATCTTTCTTTTAATTAGGTTAACAGACGTCTCCTCCTACACAAAGTCCGACCCATCGGTGCAACTACTCCAGCCATATTGGATGAACCCTCTCCAGTTAAAAAAAAAAAAAAAAAAAGCATTGTAATGTCCTGAAAAATAAAAGGGAAATAACCTCTGGGTCACAGGGGTTACGGCCCCTGCGGACCCGGAGGGAAATATAATAAGAAGGGACACGGAGCACGCTAGCAGGGTTCGTCTTCGCTCTCTCATTAATCATCATTCATCCTGTTAATCCACAATGATAGTAGTCGATGTTTAGCAAGCATCGATCGTCTCCAACACCAAACATTACAATACCCAACTTGGCAGGTTAGCAGATGAACTGATGCCATTATTGAATAACGATAAGGCATTTGTTGCTCAGCGACCCTTATCTACTAAGAATAACTCACAAACAAATTATAAAAGAAAATACAGCCAAGACACTTCAGTGCCACTAAATGTCAGGCCGTATCGGACAAAAATTTGCAGAGCACATATTTACTTCGCCAATGAAGCAAGAACATGTGAACCTTGGTGTAAATGGCCCAGAAAGAACAATCTACAAATGTTGCCTAGTTCCCGACCAGCAACACCTAAGGGTAGTGATTCGGAAAACCAAAGGACGAACAAGTTCAGTCCCACGAGGTTCGCCGTTATTAGAAATTACCGCAAAATTAGGGGCTACCAAATTAAAATTTATTGTAGATACTGGCGCAAGTAACTCAATATTACCAACTTCTCCAATAAATGGTATTACATTAAAACCGACTCCCATAAGACTATCTACTGCAAATGGGGAGAAAATAAAATGCTACGGACAAGCGAGTTTGGAAATTGGAATACCCAGTTTAAGGAGATCTTTTACTTGGACATTCGTGATCGCTGATATCACCAACTCACTCCTTGGACTGGATTTCCTCAACAAGTTTGGTCTACAAGTTTGGTCAACAAGTAGACTGCAGTAACAAAATCATTTACGATCCTACAACAACCCAGAGAAAGAGTATAAAAATATCTGCATCAGCAGTGAATCTAGTCGTAAATGAAACGGAGCTACCGTCATTCACACGGAACATGACTAAAGAAAAATATCCGAACCTAATCACACCACATAAGAACAGTAACAAAAAACACTGCGGCGTCTACCATAGAATTGACACAGGAAGCCATACGCCAGTATTTGCAAAACCCAGGCGGCTTAATGTAGAAAAACTGGAAACCGCGCGTAGCGAATTTAAAACCCTACAAAAAGACGGAAAAAAAGGTAGATACACTGACGCCAAGAATTCAAAATTGGGCGGCAAAATAAGGAACCGTGTCTTTTGGTAGGAGTAGGGTAGGAGTAAGGAAGTAGGAGTTAGGACAGTAGTTTTGTGTAGGAGATTTGAAAAGAGGAGGACGCTAGTCAGTTGACCACTAGAGTCCAGAAGGGATATGCTCGCATCCCACAGTGAAGAGAATTTAGCTAGTCTGCTCCTGTATCCACACAAAATTTAATGGTTGTAACTTGATGTAAAAACCTAGTTTTATACCAAAAATAAACATCATTAATTCAAGTTTGTGTTATCTTCTAATTATACCAAAACGAAGCAACACAACAGTCTCTTGAATAATTCCCAATCCCTGCTGCTATCAAACTGATAGCGGAACGGAAGTCTCTTAAGTAAATCAAATTATTCTCATAAGCAATAACGAAAAATCTGGCTGGCCACAGCTCGCTGCTCCGAACAGAGTTCTAAGTTCGTTGTAAGTCTAGTCAACTTGATTCTTGTTTTCCGGAATGTTGCGGAAATTGCCGAAGTGCTGGACTATGGGTAGGTTGGTGCAGTTTGTCTTTGGATCACTCTCACCAAAAACTCTCTTCATTTGGCAATTTCAAACTTTGTCTGCAAAGTCTCTTCGTGTCTGTCTCTTATCTCTAGTTGGTTAATTAGCGACAGGCTTCTCTACAGTCGGCACCCAACGGCATGGCATTTATCTCTCTGTCTCTTTGCTTCTTCTTTGACAGGCGGCGATTTTCTATGGTTGGCATCCAACTGTGTGGCAATTATCTCTTTGTCATTACGTCTCTGGACCGGGAACTCGAACTCTCTGCCACTCGAGCTACAACTCAACTCCAACTCAAAACTTTGTCTGCAAAATCACTTCTCGTCTGTCTTTAACTCTGGTTGGCTGGCATCAGGACTCTCTACGGTTGGCGCACAACAACATGGCGCCTATCTTCCTCGTTACATCTCAGAGCCGGTAACTTCAACTAACTGCGAACTGACTCAAACTCAAACTCCGACTGCAACTGCAACTGATTTTGGTCCCTCTGGACCCTGTATTTATGCCCATGCCATGGTGTGGGGCCGACGGTCGCTGAGTGTCTAACTCCTCATCTTGACAACCAATAGAATGCCGGGGTTAGCTGCTAATCGTTGTTGCCTCTGGTTTACCCAATGGGATTAGTCTTCTTTCCATGACGTCAATTGTTGGTCGTTTCCCCCTTTCGGCGCTTGTTTACAGGAACAATGGAATTCCTCTCAGTCTTATGACGTCATCTTCCCATACCCCTTTTCTGGGCTGGACTTAACCGGCGAATTTTTTCTCTCAATATTTTCTTTCTCACGAAACAATTTCGGGGATTTTTTTTCTTAAACAATCGCTATTAACCTTTTTGAACTGGCTTCTCCCAAAACAAGTTGACAAGAATCCATCGACATTGTTACTTAGATAAGAATTTTTCCGCACCTGTGTTTTTAATATCCATTTCTGAGTCACCGATATATTCAGGCGACGGGAAATATTTTCGTTATCTGGTCAAGTGAAAATGTCTCTTCTCTGAGTTACTTCAACTCGAGACCAAATATTTGTTACTTTAATTCTTTTCACAATTCACGCTAGCAGGACAATTGGATACAATAACAAAAGTGAAATTTCTTTTTCGGCTATTACAAATGCCCAGCGAAAAAATAACAATTGAATTTCTCTCTTTCTTTTAGGTTTAGAATGACAATTGTTAGCCTTCATAGGTGGGCCGAAACTAACATCTAATGTTCCTGGCATTAAAACAAATCTAATTCTTTTCTTTCTTCCTCTTCTTTCTCTCCTTCTTTCTCCGGTTTAAAATAACAACCATTTTTTCTTTTTTTTCTTTCTTTTCTTTTCCTTCACCCCTATTCGAAGAATAAAGAAAATGTCTTTTAGTACGTTTTCCTCTGACTCATAATAGTAATTAGAAGATTTTCCATTTATAGTTAATAATTTGTTGCGGGTAGTCGAATATAGAAATTATATTAGAAAGAAACTTCTTTGAATAATGGGTTTATGTAGTGTGTTCGTTCGTATACCACACAACAATGTAAATTAAATTGAAGAAAATAAGACAAATTGTCATACAAGAAATGACCACAGGAGAGTGACTAAAAATTCAACAGTAAAAGAATTTTATATAAACAATAAAGCGTACATGCATGGTAGAATACTTTCTTATCGATAATCACAAGTGAAAAAATGTCTGAAAGATTGTTCATGCAAAAGTTAATATGTTGGACTACGTAAAATACAATAGATTGTTGCTGCAAGAAAAAGTTATCGAAATGTGGTGGGGGGTGTGTGCGTTGTTTTGGTATATAGAAATAAGTTGCCGAAAGTTATTGGCCTTTACCTGTTGGATTTCTTGTATAAGCGCAGTCAATAACTTGGTTCGTAAAGTGAAAGAATATTCACTCTTTCAAGTTAATTGTAGAAAGAATCTCAACGCAGTCGATTGTTGAATAAATGTTATTTTTACGCGGTCGATTGAAGAGTCAGCAATTAGACACGCGTGGAGTTTGTTGGCGTCTCTCGCAATTCGAGTTAGTTCGCAAGCTGACTAATTGGAATTGAGTTCTATTACCACTTAAATACATTTAGAATTCTGGAATTTAGATCAAAGACGTTTGGCGCAAAAGAGGAAATCCATTTCAGTTTTAGAGTGTCTCGACCAATGAAAAGGTAATTTCATAAGTTTGAAGTGATGATTGACTAAAAAATGCTCTTTGTACGAAGCGTCTACTTTTTTAGAAAGGGTAGAGAAAGGTTTATGTGAAATATCCCACAAATTAATTGATAAAATTAATTACCTCTGTTTTCCTTTGCTCATATTCGGAGAATAAAGGAAATTTCTTTTAGTACGTTTTCTTCTGATCTATAATAGTAATTAGAAGATTTCCAGTTATAGTTAATGATTAATTAATAACATTAATTACCTCAGTTTTCCTTTGCTCATATTCGGGGGATAAAGAAAATTTCTCTTAGTACGTTTTCTTCTGATCTATAATAGCAATTAGAAGATTTCCAGTTATAGTTAATAATTAATTAGTAAAATGAATTACCTCCGCTCCGCACCAAAATATTGTTATAGTATAGGAAACAAAGGAAGAAAAATCTATTATACATTCAATTTCGAGGACAAAGAGCAGAAGCTTAACTTGGAAAAAGTGATTGAAAAATTCGATACACACTGCCAACTGAGAAAAAATCTAACTTTTCTCACATATCAATTCCTTACATGCAAACAAAAAGAAAATCAAAGATTCGACGAGTATGTTACCGAATTGCGGCAAAAAGCTAATAAATGTGAGTTTGGACAACATGCAGACAGACTAATAAAAACATTCTCATATGTGGTATTAATGATAATATGCTACGAGAAAGAATGTTAAGAGAACCATCATTGGACTTGGAAAAGGCAATTCAAGCAGGTCTCAGTGCGGAAGAAACAAAGATACATTAAAAATAATGGCTACGTCGGATACAGAAAACATACTCATGATTCGTGACACACAGAACATTAAAGCAATAAAAAAGGAGATGTCAGAAAACAAGATATCAGAAAAAATAACTATCCTGCATATTATAAGAATTGTAGAAATTGTGGGGAAAAAAAGGACATTTCGCTCGAATATGCCGAACGAAAAAGAAAAAGTTGTACAATGTCGAAAAATCCAGTAATCCAGACCACGTGGTTTGAATTACTGAATGACTGCAGTTGGAGTACAATATGGACGCCATATTGAAAAAGAACATACATGTGCTACGGACAGATAAATGGAAAATAAAATTTCAAGTTAACGAGACATCAGTAGACGTTAAAATTGACACTGGCGCAGAAGCAAATGTATTACCACTGAAAGTATACAACAATATTAAGCCCAAACCTAAATTAAGAAAGACATCAGTGTAACACCCCAGCGGACTGTCCGAACAATTTATCCGGCGGTCGTTCTCCACGCTGTTATGTTTGCCGGGAGTTTGTTGAAAATGTCGGAGCCTCAAGCTCGGGATACAAGATTGAACTATAAGGAACGAACTTCCACAACTTGGATGAGTTGAAAGGATGCTTTATTTCGTGTAGAGTTAATTTTTCGGTTGGGGCAGGCGAATGTGATACACAGCTCTAACTCTAATTAATGGAGATCAACAAATCCGAACTGACCGAAACAAGACGAACGGAGATTCTACTCACTCAACTGACTGACTAACTTAACTGACTCTCTCACTCTACTCTTCTGACTCGGAAAAATTAGCTGAATTTATTTAAAATTGATCCGGAAATCCGGAAATCCGGAAATACTTTAGACCACCGGTGATAAACATTGTCGACATTTCAGTTATCTTTTTTTTTATCTTAATAAAGCTTCCGCCGGAAAATTCTTAATGTGTGGTCAAGATACAGTAAAAGACAGCTTTTGACCTGGTCATTCGAAAACCTACCTCCTGAACTTTATCTCCTCAACTTATCTCTTTATCATATTAAATCACTGAGTCAAATATTTACCGGAGGAGTGGTAGGATTTAAAACAGTAATCGGATACCCTTGTCTCTTCCACAATTTTCCTCATGAAAGAAAAAGCGTTTATTTATTTATTTATTTTTTCCTCTTCTTTTTCACTTTTGTTAAATATGTTTTTAAACTATTTTCTATTCTTAACCATTTTCTATTTTAATCTATTATAATAAAATACATATTTTACAAAGCACCTTAATATACGCCTAGTTATCGTGTCACATCAGTAAGATTAACTGCATAAATAGTACGAAAATTCTTGCAATGGGTAGCTGTACCGTACAGTTACAAAATAAAGATGTAAAAATAAATTCGCACTTCATTGTAGCGGATAGTAATGCAAATGCGGTAATTGAAGCGGAAACATCAGAAAACTAGGATTAATAAAAAGGATACATGAAATAAGCAAGATGGACATAAAAGGCTTCATAGAAAAATACGAAGATTGTTTTGGTGACATAGGCAAACTACCAATCATCATATTACGGTGAACCCAGACGTAAAACCAGTTGTGAATCCTCCAAGGAATATACCATTTGGTATGAAACCAAAATTAAAGAAGGAATTAGAAAAAATGACAGAAATGGTAATAATAAAGCCTACCCAGGAACCAACAGATTGTGTAAATTCTCTCGTAATAGTAGAAAATCAGAATGGCAGGTTAAGACTATGTTTAGACCCCAGAGATCTGAACAAAGCTATAAAAAGGGAGCATTTTAAGCTACCTACTGCCGAAGAAATATTCGCAGAAATGAAAAATCCGAAGTATTTTACAAAATTAGACGCATCAAATGGATACTGGCATATACCTGTTCAGGACACTCAACTGTGGACAACTAGAGAATGTCAAGCAAGAGATGGACAGACTGAAGATCAATATCCTAGGCATATGCGAAACCAGATGACCTAATAATGGAGATCTCAGTAGCGACACCCACAGGATAATTTATGCAGAAGGCAAAAACAACGAAAAAGGGGTCGGTTTAATACTAAACGAAGAAGTAAAGAAATGCGTTCTTGGATACTGTCAGCTTTCAGAGAGAGTCATCTTGGTTAAACTACGGGGAAGACCCTTCAACATAGCTATTATAGTAGTTTATGCGCCGACAACTCAAAGTTCGGAGGACGAAATAGAAACAGTCTATTCAATACCAAGGCTCAGTGCAAAAGCCAAGAAATTAGGATTATAATGGGGGACTTGAATGCCAAGGTAGGTAAAGAGAGAGAAGGAGACACGACCGGCAACTTTGGACTAGGGGATCGCAACGAACGAGGAGAAAAATGGGTCCAATGGTGCTCAGCCAATGATCAGGTAATTACTAACACCTGGTTTCAAGAACACCCACGACGTCTATAGACATGGAGAAGCCCAGGAGGCGACACGAAGAACCAAATAGACTATATAACTATAAACAAGAGATTGAGGAACGCAATGAGGATAAAACTGGAAGCAGCGGAAATGTGGTTCTCCAGAAGGATGCTGCGGATATCGTGGACTGAGCATGCAAGCAACGATGAGGTATTGGAAAGAATAGCAACATAAAGGAAATTAACACTGAGCATCAGGAAGAGACAACTGAAGTTCCTGGGACACGCAATGAAGAAGGAGAGCTTGGAGAACCTGATACTGACTGGCCAGATAGAAGGAAAGAGAGACAGAGGAAGGCAGCGGATAACATATTTGGAGGGCCTGATCAGGTGGATAACGGAACGAGGGTTGCCAAGAGTAACAGGAGCAAACATACTAAGAGCCACAAGGGATAGGGAGACGTGGAGAACCATGATCGCCTACTTCCTGAATGGACAGGGCACATAGAAGAAGTTCATCAGAAATTTTTCAAGTTCAAGTAGCGAAAATAATAGAAGGCATAAAAGGAACAAAGAACTCCCAGGATGACATAATAATATGGTCATAAACCCTAGAACATATAAAAATTCTTGAAAAGGTTTTCAGACAACTACGCAAAGCAGGTTTGAAATTAAATAAATCAAAATGCGAATTTGCAACAAAGCAGCTGACATACTTAGGTCACCTATCACTAATCAGGGAATAAAACCAGACCCTTCTAAAATAAAGGCTATCACACAAATGCCTCTCCCCGAGAATAAAAAAGACATTCAACGATTTTTTGGTATGACGAACTACTTGTGTAAGTTCATACCAAAATACTCGGAATTGACTACACCTTTAAGAGAACTCCTACACAATGAAACACTCTGGTCGTTCGATAAACCTCAGATAAAGGTAGTAGAGAAATTGAAACAAACAATAACAAGTTCACCATTCTACAATTTTATGATCTAAGTAGAGAAATAAAAATCACCACTGATGCTAGTAAAAAAAGTTTAGGCGCAGTTTTACAACAGAAACATGGAGATACGTGGTTACCAGTATCATACGCGTCACGTTCAACAACTTCTGCAGAACAGAATTATTGCCCTATTGAATTGGAAACAGTATAGTATTTGCTTGTAATAAATTTCACCAATTTATTTATGAAAGACACTTTCTTATTAAAATGATCATAAACCGTTGAGGCAGATTTTTTAAAAATCAATTACGAAAAGCCCTCCAAGAATACAGAGATTTTTATTAGCACTACAGAAATATTAATTTGAGGTGATATATATCCCAAGTCGTGAATCAGTAATTGCAGATGCATTGTCACGCGCATATCTAACGGATAACACACAAGAGATATCATATACAGAAATGGATAAATATATTCATATAATTTTGAGACAGTATCCAATGAGCGATCAAAAACTCGACGTATACCGAGAAGACACTGGGAAAGATCCAACGCTACAGATGCTGATGAAGTATGCAACATCAACTTGGCCAGAAAACAAAGACCACCTACAATAGCGCCATATATGCCTGTTCGCGATGAGATATCGGTTGTAAAGGGACTAAAAAGGTACATGAATAGTGGTCCCAAACTCTTTAAGAAAAGAGGCCCTACAAAAGATCCATACTGGATATTTAGGGACAAAAAAGTGCCTTGCAAGGGCGAAGGAAGTTATATATAAACGATCAAACCAAAGAAATGGTAAGTTCATGCACATATAGGAACCAGCAACCATCAGAACCGTCACACCACGAAATACCTGTAACGCCATGGACGAAAGTTGCGACAAATATTTTTCATCTATATAACAAGGTATATGTAGTAATCATAGATTATACAACGAGATATTTCGATATCCATCAGCTTGACAATTGTAAGTCACGCACGGTGATTAACAAAATAAAAAACACTTTCGCCAAGTTTCCATAAATAGTGATCAGCGATAATGGACCGGAATACGGATCATGAGAAATCAAACAATTTGCTAAAGAATGGGACTTTAAGCATATTACAACGAGTCCAAATTATCCACAAGCCAACGGACTAGTGGAAAGAAACATACAAACAATAAAAAGAACACTAAAAAAAAGTATTTCGAAAGCAACCGGGACCCATTTATAGCATTAAGAACTTCTCCATTAAAAAATAAATCGCCGTCACCAGCCCAGCAGTTGATGAAAAGGACAAATCTTCCGAACATTTTACACAACAAAATAATGAAAAGGCGTGAAGCAGACAAAAATATTAACGAATTTAAACTTGGTAAATTTAAACAAAAACGACATTGTTCGTATACGATTTCAAGGAAAATGAAACCAGAAAGGTAAAATAGTTCAAAAATAGGAAGAACCTCGTTCGTATTCAATAAAAACAAGGAAGTTATCGAAGACGCAATAGACGTCATCTTCTAAAAACAAATGAAAATCCTTCACGCATCACAACTACATAATACGACTATTATATACGACTAATATTTAATGAAGAAAATAGCCAAAGACAAAACGCATCACAAACGTGCACACAAAACAGAACACAAATTAATCGCACAGAAGGAGGAAGTACAATCAGGTTGGAAGCCTGATTGTTCTTCCTATTGTTTATTGTTTATTTCTGATTGTTTATTCCCTGATAGGGAATAAACATATGCATTTAATAAATGAAAAATAAAAGTTTTTTTATTTTTTTGTAAAAAAACGATGTTAGATATTTATGAGTTGTTCCCCTTTTAATGTAGTTACTCATACTACTCCTTCTACTGCAACCTCCTACCACATAATATACATTAGGCGCCAGACTACTGTAATTCAGTTCTCAATAAATACTTAGTTATGTTAACACGTCTTTCTTTCTGGTGATACCGAGTAAAAGCGATGGACCGGATGTTAGCGCTTTCACGACCAAAAAGCAACTGACCAAAAGTCGTCAGTGCGCCGCCGGCTCCGCGCAGATGTTCCAGTTGAAAACTAAAAATTAATTAAATATTAAATTTCCAGTTAGCAAGCCTACGCGAATTTTATTTATCAGCCAATGGGAAGTCCAGAATCAAATACAAATGTGAAATCCCAAGTGATCTGCTGTGATCCAAAATGAAGATATAAAAAGCGGATACAGAAAGCTTCGACAGGCAGACCGACTCGAGGAAAAGAGAGTAATTAGTATCTCCCCTTGACCTAAGTCAAGCGGCTTACTACTACGCTCGCCTCCATTACCTCCTTACCTTCTTCCCTGCCTCAAAAACTACTTACTGACCTAAGGAGCGAATACATCAAAGACATTCCTTATTTACCCACTCCCCACATTCTTTAAGCATTAATTCTCTTTCAGCATTTTATAGCCATGAACATTTTAACCTCCGTTGGACCTATACCTAAGGAGCGAATACATAAAAGCGAATACATAAAATCCCTTATTTACACGCTCCCAAATACACTTACACACTCCCGAATGCATAAAATTCCTTACTTACACGCTCCCAAATTCCTAAGCATTCATTCTCTTTCAGCATTTTATTGCCATGAACATTTTAACATCTGTTGGACCTATATTTCATGTATTACTTCAATTGTAAAAACATTAATTGATATGCGTTATATATAAAATGTTATCTTTCAACTCAATTTGCTTTTCTTGGTTTATAACCTTTCTTTATGACTTATAGTGGGCTATCTACAACAAGGCCAAATTCCGTTAACCTGCAACAGTCTACAACTAACCTTCACTAGAACGGACACCCACTAACAAACAGAAAAAGAAACGATAACCCCACTATATCTTTTTCTTTCCATCTTGTTAGCATCTTGTTAGTAAAAAACTAACATACATTTATACCTAATATAAAATGGTATCAGCCTAATATAAAACAAAGCACTTCAATTTCTAAAGAATATTTGATGTAAAAATTATCTTTGTATGTATTTTTATACCCTACAGCATTAATTATCGGTGAGCACAATCTGTATAAAATGCACAATGATACTGTCAGTGGCGATTCGGGGGAGTGGCTACGGGATAGGGCTAGAAGGAGCCAAGCCTCCCTCCCGAATTTTGGCTGGGCCCTCGGTTGCCCCACACACACAATTTTATAAGCTTCAAAGATTTATGAAACTGATCAGTCTCTGATTTTGATGAGATTTGATCAAAGCCCTTTTCCTTTTACGTTTTCTTTTTCATTTAACTTTTTAGGAACACATACAGAGACCAGTTTGAAAGAAAAATAAGAATAAGATAAAATAGATTGATAGAAACAGACATGTTATTAAGGAAGAAAAGAGACTTCATAGTCATATTTTTCATATCTGAAGGAAGACGTTCATTAGAAATAATGTCCCCAATATGTAGATACATAGTCGGTCAGTGATTTATGGCTGAGTAAAACAACTGGTCAGTAATTTTCTCCAATCTACTGAAGATAATCAGCACCGAATTCCCAGACGCCAAATTTCTATGTCTCAGAAGTATGCAGACTGGCTCGTTCACCACTACTTAGAGAGTGCTACACACAGCAGGTGGCCTGAATTGTTTATTAATGGTTCTAACCAAGATCACCAAGATTCATACACCCTACTGAGATTTACTGACAATGCCAGCATTTGGTAAAAGAATCAAAGAAAAGGGGTTGATATAAAAAAAATATTTACATCACTTCTTTCCCCATTTATTGTGATCACCACTGAGCACCAAAATGATTCTTTTTTTAAACGAGCGATTAAGCGAACCATACGTCTTTTTGTCTCTCTTATATTTGATTAAATACGATTATACTTCCAAACATCATTTTACAAAACATAGCACAAACACACACACTACAACTATAAATCAACACTGCATTAGAGATAAATTTTTGAATTGCAAAAGCCGCACTTCAACATCAAACATCGACACCGAAGAAGCAGTATCTGCAAGATTTTAAAGTTAAATGTTGAATATTCTGCAACTGTTATTAATCTCAAAAACCGAAAAAGAATGATACTGCACCAGCTGACATATCTTGATCTGCTGGTGGTATTTCAAATTCAACTACATTTACGAGAATATCCCAAGCTCGGTGAAGGAAAGAGCTATGCTCAATCACTTGCAAAGCGCTTGGTTCGACAAATACCAATAGAACATGATGTGATGTTTTGTTTTGCATGTAGGCACTTTGCACCACCAACATATGGCAATGCAGATAACGCATTTACTAAAACTGGATTTTGACAATGGTGTAGGAATGAACCAAAATGACCTCAGGTCAGATACTACTACCATGCAGAGAATACATTGTTTCTTTTACCCTCTCTGTCTCTAAATAACTCCCAAGAACTAAGATACCCAAATCTATTCCCTTTTCTTTCTCTGCTACTATTTCTCTATTTCCCCTACTCTCTCTATCTCCCTGACCCATGCTTGACCTAAAGGATTGGCCAGTCCCTCTCTAGATTCTAAGCAGGCAACATGTGTTCTGTTGCCAGCAGACACTTAACACGAAAGTATGTAAAAATTAGAAAATAAAATATTCCTCTCAACGCTAATATTTGTATCCACTTCTTTGTCAATTATACCCACAAAGATACCAAAATATTACAATGGAAATAAGCACACGAAAATGATGGGGTAATTAAAAACATGAATTCCCAATGCCACTATTAGTACTGGGGTGTGAACCGGCGATACTTCCAGTTACGCGATATAAACAATATGAATATCACACGGCCGTAGCACGTGTAGTAAAAAAAGGACACGTTACATGTCAATAACAAATAAGCATTTAATAAAACGAAAACAAGTACAATACATTAAGAATATTTAAGTACGTCCCAAAACAACAAGAATGTTCATGGACGAGAATGTTTTTAGCAAGACTAGATAAGAAACGACATACCGTTACGCCAGCAATTGGTCTTCGTGGCTATCCCACTCAAGCCGGGAAAAGAACTGGACCCAGATAAAAATGAGTTCCACAAAAGGGAAGACAACTGTTGTTTAAGAGAAGACAACTATTGTCTCCCTACAAGTACCCCCTCCCTAGGCAGGTTCATTAACCTGCACTGGAAGTACTACTAAAATGGAATAAAACATAAACTACACATGAATATCAAAGTAAAAAAATGAATGAAAAAATATTCTCGCTATGACATAAAACAGGAAGAGTTCCTTTAGAAGTGGAGAATGTCCTCCAAAAATAGTATTGCTGCCCAAAACCAGGAAAAATTTACTAAAATTTGGGCCGTCTAACACGACGACCAGATCTGGTCACAGTCTCTTTTACTACCTCAGGTACTGATGGTGCCGGAGGAGTCACTGATGTGTTCATACCAATCCGGGTAGTGTCCAAAAAGGCAGGCTTTAATCTGTTTATAGAAATGTTTTGTGTTGCAGTGTTAATGCTCACCATAAAATATTTCAAGTGTCTTTCGAGAACTTTAAAAGGTCCTCTGTAGGATAGCGGCAATGTATGGGACATAGCCAAGTCCCGCACATAAACATGTGTGCATGTCTGCAGGAGTTTAGGCACATATATTGGCCTTTGAGCCAGAGCAGAAGATTTATATGCTAAGTTCACCATTCTTGCAGTAAGCTGATCGACGAATGAGGTCATGTATAAAACTTTTTGTGGGGGTTGCAGAAGTCCCAGAAGAACCAATGGTAAATGCTCCAGCCAATTTGCCTGATTTGTTGTGGCCCTTAAGGCTGACTTGAGTCTACGATGAAATCCTTCCACGAAGCCATTTGCCTCAGGATGGTAAGCAGTAGTTTTAATTCTCTTATTCCCTAGGATCCTCATCAGCTGGTTGAATAGACTCAAATTGCCGTTTTCTGTTTGTAGTAATTACAGTGGGGACTCCAAAACGAGACACCTACCCTGACACAAAAGTCTTTGCTGTGGTATGTGATGTAATGTCCGACATGGGAAGAGCCTCACACCAACGGGAGAATCGATCAACACATGTTAACAGATATGAGGGGAGTGGTCCTGTGATGTCCACGTGCACATGTGCAAACCTCTCGTCGGGTGATGGAAAAGATCCAGGTGGTGAGTGGGTATGTCTCCCCACCTTGGCCCTCTGACACGGCACACATGTCTTCGACCATTGCCGAATGTCAGTTTTCATGCGTGGCCAAACAAATCTGTCAGTAATTAGCCGCATTAGCTCCTGGGTGGGACAAATTGTGCACGGAGGAGAATAATATCTTCCGCAATGACTCAGGCACGAAGGGGCGCAATTATCCGATGCTTGTGTCACATACCACTTCCAATTCTGTGTTTGGAACGCGTATCTTCGACAACTATAGGATGTGTGGTTCTCTCGTAGATGCTGTAGTTGCTGATCCTTTTCCTAGGCTTCCACAAATGGTTGATATTCCAAGCACGGATCTAGCACAAAAGCATTGATGCCCCGAGACATGGTGTCTGCAGGTATGCAGGTATGTTAATGGCTCCCTTGATGAAACGGATATCCGAGGTGAATTGTAAAAGATAATCCAAATGTCTGGTTTCACGTGAGGAATATTTGTCCGAGTTTGACTGAAAGGCCCCCAACAAGGGCTTGTGGTCCGTCAGTAAGTAGAAGGTCCGCCCTTCCAACAAATATCGAAAGTAACGGACATCTGAAGACGCTGCGAGGAGTTCACGTCCAAATGTGCTGTACCTGGATTCCGTAGAAGTTAGCTTCTTGGAAAAGGAGGAAATTGGTTCATGCTGGTGTCCACACCATGAACTTTTCAATCACCCAATCCCTTACGCAAGTAGTGGACTTCCCCACGCGTTTCTCCGACAACCCTAACGGAAGGGACTCACTTCTAGACCTCTGCTTCACTTCCATCCCAGACTCTTGCACTACCAGACAACTCTGCCCACTCGGAAACTCTGACTACACTGTAGTGTCCGTCAATATTTCACCCCACTCCCGCCCGACCCATGAAACCCAGACAAGTAGAATATCCTACTGCTATCAAAGAGCAGACTGGGATTCGTTCCGAGACTTCCTCTGTGACATCCCTTGGAACAACGTCTTTTGTCTTCCCATCGAAGAATGTGCATCCTAGGTCTCCTCCTGGGTTAAGGCTGGCATCGATGCCTTCATCCCTGCTAGGAAATTCCAGCTTAAATCTCATTCGTCTCCATGGTTCTCACCCGCTTGCTCGGCTACCATTGCCCACCGGAATTATTTCTTCCGACTCTATCGTAACTACGCGTCGGACCAAAACAGGCGCCTTTTCACTTCAGCTCGTAATAAATGTAAAAGGATACTTAACGAAGCTAAGATACTGTTTGCTGCCAAAATGAAGCAACGCATGCTATGCGTTGCTTCATTCGGCAGCAAACATTCATTCGGCTCTAAAGACTACTGGCGACTCTGTAAAAGAGTACTTAACAAGAGCAAGTCCACAATACCACCGCTAATCAACAAATTTGAGGTCCTCACCTCCCCGGCAGAATCTGCGGGCTGAATGCTTTGCCCGCAGATTCTCGAACAATTCGAGTCTGGACTCATCTGGAGTTTTTACACCCGACTTTTCACCTAGAACCGAGGCACAACTGAATGATGTCCACATTACACCTTCGCTTGTCTCTAAGATAATCTTAAAACTTGACCCTCACAAAGCGAGCGGTGGTGACGGAATCCCAACCATAGTCTTAAAGAAATGTGCCCCTGAACTCTCCTCTGTCCTTTCTAAGCTCTACAACCTCTGCCTATCTGCTTCCTGCTTTCCTGCCTGTTGGAAATCTTCCTCTGTAGTTCCTATATTTAAAAACACTGGAGAACCCTCTGACCCTGCAAATTACCGCCCTATCAGCCTTCTTCCGATCTTTGGCAAAGTGTTCGAAGCCATTATCAACGCCGAGGTGGTTCAGTATCTCACAGCACACAGGCTCCTCTCGGACAAGCAATATGGTTTCCGCTTCACCAGGTCCACTGCTGATATGCTAACGACCATCACCGAGTACATATGCCAGGCACTCGACAGGAATGGCAAAGCTCGAACCGTTGCATTGGATATATCTAAGGCGTTCGACAGAGTTTAGCATGCTGGCCTTCTATGTAAACTGCGGAGCTATGGCATAACTGGACATTTGTTTCAACTAATCCAGTCATTCCTCTCTAACCGCACAATGAAGGTGGTATTAAACGGACATGCCTCTCAGAACTACCATACAAACGCAGGTGTCCCCCAAGGCTCCATCTTAGGTCCTACACTCTTCCTGATATACATTAATGATCTCCCTGATTCCATAAGAGCCCAAATAGGTTTGTACGCCGATGACACCACAGTTTACTCTCGCCTCCTACAAAAATCTGGTGTAGGCGTCAAAGCTAACCTCGCAGCCGAGATTGAAAAAGACCTCCAATCCATAGTGGACTGGGGTAAGAAATGGCTAGTAAATTTTAATGCTTCTAAAACGAAGCTACTCTCAATTAACCATCATCGACAATCTCACCTACCTCCCATTAGCATGGACCAGGCTTGCCTCCCAGAGAGTAAAACACTACGCCTCCTTGGTCTCACACTTTCAGCGGACCTCAAATGGAATGACTATATCGAATCCATTGCTAAATCCGCTGCTATGAAAGTCGGTTCTCTGTATAGGGCCCGGAAGTTTTTCCGTCTAAATCTATCCTGCACATTTATAAATCTACCATCCGCCCGTGCATTGAATACTGCTGCCATATCTGGTCGGGTGCCCCTGCTGTTCTCCTCGGGCTTCTCGATAAGGTTCAGAGGAGGGTCTGTAATGTGATAGATACCGACTTGGCAGACCGCCTGCAGTCTCTCTCCCACCGGCGCGACGTGGCTTCCCTGTGTCTCTTCTATAAATACTTTCACGGCTTCTGCTCCGATGAACTTAGATCACTAGTGCCTCCTAAATACGAATTTGAACGAGGTACTAGATTAGCAACTAGATCCCACCCTTTTACAGTGAAACCGATAAAATGCAGCCGTAACTTCTACTCCAACAGTTTCTTTCCTCGCACTTCCCGACTGTGGAATTCTCTTCCACACGATTGCTTCCCCGACGGCTACAATCTCCAGGAGTTTAAATGTAAGGTCAATAGACACCTCCTAACACACTAAACTGCTCCCATTCTATCAAACACTCTTCCCATCTGCCCAGCCCTCATCCTCGCTATCCTTACTCATCTGTCACCTTCCTCCTGACATTCCCTATGTCTAACCACTCCTTCTCTTTGGATATCCTTCTCATTCCCTATGTAGCCCCATGCGCAATAGTGGCAGTGAAATGCCTTGCTTGGGGTGAGATGATTAAAAAAAAAAAAGTAGTCATCGACCTTCTGTTGCAGTACTGCACCTATAACAAGGGAAGACGCGTCAACTTCCAAACACAACTCGCTACCTGGAACAACATGAGACAATTCAGCTGCTCGGGACAATAAAACCTTAATTTGATGGAAAGCTGCCAAGGCTGGTTCAGACAAAACTGTCAGAATTTTTGACATCAGTTAAAAAATCAGTTAAATGTTTTATATATGCGCACAATTTAATAGGAACGTTCGAAAAAATTCACCATACCTAAAAACTACCGCAACTTTCTCATGGTACGGAAAAGTCAGAAATGGCCGCCACTTTAGATGGGGAAGCTGAAATTCCAGCTGAATTAATGCGGTGACCTAGGAAAATTACTTCAGACTTTCCAAACTCACACTTTACTGGGTTGATAACAACCCCAAATTTATCAAAACGTTCAAAAACAAGCTGTAAATGTTTAATATGTTCTTCCATGGAAGAACTGGCTACAAGGAGATCATCCAAGTAGGCACAGACAAAATGCAAACCGTGCAATACATGGTCGATAAACCTTTGAAAAGATTGTACTGCGTTTCTTAGTTCACACGTAGAAACTCAAACAACCCAAATGGGGTTGTTATGGCAGTCTTTGGAATGTGTTCGGGTTCTACCGGAATCTGATGGTAGGCCCTGATAAGGTCTAATTTAGTAAATATAGATTTACCCTGAATGATGGCCGTTACATCGTGCATATGCGGAATGGGATAGTGGCAAAGTTGAGTGCCCTATAATCGCCACAAGCACGCAAGGCACCATCACTTTTGGGTACCAGGTGCAAGGGAGATACCCAGTTACTTTTTGATGGCCAGATAATACCTAGTTCCATCATTTGGTTAAATTCCGCTTTCGCCACACTCAATTTTTCCGGTGCCAGGCGACGAGGACGGCTGTGAATAGGAGGACCGCTAGTAGCAATGTGATGTGTGGTATTGTAGGGTAGACTATTCTTGTGAAAAGATAGTTTTGTAATGCTCTCAAACTTTTTTAAGAGCTGACAAAATACCAGGTTATCTTCTGTGTTAGCCACAGTTGGACATAATGGAATTACATTATGAATGGCTCCAGGGTCTTAGGGTCTGTCAGACAACGTCTGTTAACATCAATGAGAAGACAAAATTTGTGTAAGAAATTTGCACCCAATATGGCCTTCTCTACATCCGCAAGGACAAAAGAAAATGGGTGAAAACCCATCTCAAACCCAAATTCAACGTAAGGCACCTCTGACCATAAGTCTGGATGAGCGACTTATTTACGGTCTGTAGTTTATGAGGGCCTTTTAACTTGTCTGCCCTAGTGGATGAATTTAAAGAAATTTGAACACCACTGTCTACAAGAAAACGCATACTAGTAGTGCGATCTGCAACAAATAGTAAGTGACAAATATCACCTACGCCAGCGCACCGTGTTGCCTCCGGTCGCCAGCATAGTCTTTTCCCTGTTGTGAATTGAATGAACAGGGGGGCTTACAATAATTAGCCCTATCTCCAAATGTTCTGTGCAAGTAAAACATTGGTTCCTTGCTAGCAGCTCTTGCACGACTTCTATTTTGGGAGCCGAGCATGCTGACTTTTTGTAAACGTCTCTTTATGTCTTCCATCCTAAACTCTAACCCCCGTTTTTCTTCTAAGAGTCTACCCAGCGGATCTGGTTCTTTCGTCTGTACGGCGGAAACTGGAGCAGTGCCACGTTATCCGCTATTTTAGCCAGTTTTTCAACGGGTGCATCTTCACCCACTGCAGCTAAAACAGCGTGGTACGCAGACGGCAAACGTTGGAGAAAAATATGACGTATAATGTCATCATCGTTACCTTCTCCAGCTAAATGTTGCAAACGACGTAAAAATTGCGACGGCATGCTATCTCCCAATTGTTCTTCGTGTAGATGTTGGGACAATTTCTTTGTCCATGACATCGACGTTCTTCGAACAAGTTCCTCTTTTAACTTTTGATACGGCTTGTCTTTCGGCGGAGAGATAATAATTTCTCTCACCTCCTGGACAGCTTCGAGAGGCAACTTGGAGACGGCTAAATTATATTTTGTTTTTTGAGAGGTAATTCCTCTCAGTTCGCACTCCGACTCTAATTGTGCGAAACATAAATCAGGGTCCGCTTTAAAATATGCTAGGCTGACAGTGTTCACCGCCGAAACAGCGGCCATTTTATCCTCCTCCATACCGTGTATTTTCTATGGGAAATGTTGCCACACAGAAATACGCTCCACAATGAGAAGCACAAAGGATAAAACGTAAAAAACAAAAAAGAAACGAACACAAATATTTAAAACCGAAGGTCAAAAGAATCTATCACTGCTACCAACCTCCTACTCTCCTAATGTGTGTTGTCAACACAGCAGTAAGCCAAAGACCAGCCCTCATCCAAGAAAAAAGGAGCAGTCTAATGTTGCCGGCCAGCGCCAAATTCAAATTTGGAATGGGCGAAGGAGCAAATGAAGAAGAAGGACGCCATGTTTCTATGAAATACGGTCATCATCGTAAATGATTTGTGTAAGAAATAGAAAAAAAATTTTTGTCTGATACACGAAATTAACAGTTATTTTGCAAATTGCAAAAATAAACTGACACGTTGGAGTCACCACTTATTAGTATTGGGTTGCGAACCGGCGATACTTCCAGTTACACGATACTAAAATAATATGAATATCACACGGCCGTAGAACGTGTAGTAAAAAAGGACATGTTACATGGCAATAACAAATAGGCATTTAATAAAACGAAAACAAGTACAATACATTAAGAATGTTTAAGTAAGTCCCAAAACAAGAAGAATGTTCATGTTGTCCAAATGGACGAGAATGTTTTTAGCAAGACCATTCCAGCTAAAATCAAATTCGTCCCCCTGGTTTTCACCCGCTTGCTCGGCCGCCATTGCCCACCGGAACCATTTCTTCCGGCTCTATCGAAGCTGCTCGTCGAACCAAAACAGGCGCCTTTTTGCCTCAGCACGTAATAAGTGTAAAAAAGTACTGAACGAAGCTAAGAGGGCGTTTACTACCAGAATGAGGCAACGCATAGCATCCTCTAAGTTCGGCTCCAAAGAATACTGGCGACTCTGCAAAAGCGTGCTCAACAAGAGCAAGACTTCAATAACCCCCTAATCAATGAATTTGAAGTTCTCACCTCCCCAGCGGACAAGGCTGAATGCTTTGCCCGTAGATTCTCCACCAATTCGACACTGGACTCGTTAGAAATACCTACATCCGACTTCCCACCCAGAACTAAGGCTCAACTGCATAACGTCCACATTACAACCTCGCTGGTCTCCAAGATAATTGCACAACTTGACCCTCACAAAGCAAGCGGCGAGGACGAAATCCCAATCATAGTCCTGAAGAAATGTGCCCCAGAACTCTCCTCTGTCCTCTCTAAACTCTATAACCTCTGCCTATCTGCTTCCTGTTTTCCTGCCTGTTGGAAGTTCTCCTGTGTAGTTCCTATATTTAAGAATTCTGGCAAACCCTCTGACCCCGCCAATTACCGTCTTCTTCCGATCTTCGGCAAAGTTTTCGAAGCCATTATCAACGCCGAGGTGATTCAGCATCTCACGGCTTCTCTCTGACAAACAGTACGGGTTTCGCTTCACCAGGTCTACTGCTGATATGCTAACGACCATTACCGAGTACATATACCGGGCTCTTGACAAGAATGGCGAAGCACGAACCGTTGCCTTGGATATCTCCAAAGTGTTCGACAGGGTCTGGCACGCTGGACTCTTATGCAAACTGCGGAGCTACGGTATAACTGGACATCTGTTTGACCTAATCAAGTCATTCCTCTAACCGCACATTGTAGGTAGTATTAAATGGGCATGCCTCCCAAAACTACCATACGAACGCGGGCGACCCTCAAGGTTCTATCCTAGGTCCCACGATCTTTCTGCTGTACATTAATGATCTCCCCGACGCCATTAGATCCCAAGTAGGCATGTACGCCGATGACACCACAATCTACTCTCGCCACGATCAAAAACCCGGTGTGGGCGACAAAGCAAACCTCGCTGCCGAGCTAGTATCTTCACCTCCCTTCACCTCTCCTTACTTTCTTCCCTGTCTCAAAAGTACTTACTGACCTAAGGAGCGAATACATCAAAGACATTCCTTACTCACGACGCTCCCAAATTCCTAAGCCTTAAATCTCTTTCAGCTTATTATTTGCCATGAATATTTTAATCTCCGTTGGGCCTATACTTTAAATTATTACTTTAATTGTAAAAACATTCATTGATATGTGTAAATATAAAAATGTTATTTTTATACTCAATTTGCTTTTCTTGATTTTATAATCATTTTATGACTTATAGTGGGCTATCTACCACAAGGCCAAATTCCGTTAACCTGCAACAGTATACAATTACCCTTCACTAGAACAGACTCCCACTACAACCAGAAAAGGAATAGATAAGCAACCCACTATAACTTTCAGAGTTCTACAATCGCCACTGGACACTGTTGAGAAGAGAAACATAAGAAAAAAACACAGGATCTCATAGACATAGTAGTAAAAGAAAAGCGAGAAGAAAGTTATTTAGGTCAAAGCCGAATAGACAGCTCATCTCCGTGTTTAATAGTTGTCCATTTGTTTTAACTAGGATTTAGTCCACTTGGGCATTCATATAAAATGTTTGACTCATTTCTATTGAAATTTTATGTTAATGTACATTAGGGCAGGATGATTTTACAATTACTTTAGAAAATCAATATTGTACTCAATTGTACTCAGCTGAAGCATGATGTTATCAGTAAGTCAGTTAAGTGTCATACGTGATACACACTTGGGCGATCATGTCTCGAAAGAGACATGATTGAGTGGGCAGAAGATCATCACGCAGTAGATTGCCATTATTTTCTGCGGAAAACTGGTTGCCAGCCAAGACTATAGAATCCAATTTGTCTTGTTATTTAACCCATAACTGGAGGGAAGAGACGGAGTAAGTGAATGCAAAGAATTCAACTGGAATTTATAAGTACTGTTATAATGTTATAAGTACTGACACCACAACTTAGCTTCATAACTTTTACCAATTTTGGAGCATTTAAGTTTAAAGCGCGTCTAAAAAAATATACAGAAATACCTAATTTCTGAAGGTTTTTACTTACAAACTGACTTCAAAATTTTACTATTTCAAAAATAAATTCAAATAAAATTGATATTTTTGTATTACAGACTTTGAGTGGAAAATATATTCAAACCAGAATTCTAATTATGAATCACTACAAGCTAAATATACAATTTTTTACTGAATTCAGTAACACTCAATAAATCCCTTGCGTAGCTAACAAAACAGCAACTTTTAGGCAAAATTCTACTTTCTTCATAAACATAGCCTCCTTCTAGGGTGATACACTGATTCTAACGCTTCTCTAACAATTCGATGCCTTTTGTACAAACTGAGGCGTATTGTCAGTTTCCAATACCACTTCTTCATTGGAGCCAAATCTCTTCCCCTGGAGCATTCGTTTGAGGTCTGCAAACAGCCAGTAGTCGCTATGGGCTAGATCTAGAGAATAGGGTGGATGCGGAAGCAATTCCAAGTGCACTTCATGTAGTTTTGCCATCGTTGCGATCGACTTGTGATACGGTACGTTGTCTTAGTGAAAAATCACTTTTTTCTTCATTTGTGACCGTTTTTTGGCGATTTCTTCTTTTAAACGCGCAAATAATGCTATATAATATTCGCTATGGATGGTACTTTCTGTCTCAAAGTAATCGATGAACAAAATATTTGCGCATCCGAAAATACGGAAGCCAAAACCTTGCCTGCTAATGTTTGCGTCATTGGTTGCTTTGAACAGATTTCCCCTGCTGCTGTCGACTTAGCTGACTGACAATTTGACTCCGGAGTGAAGTGGTGAATCCATGTTTCATCTATTATTACATATTTCCGCAAGACTCTTTCTTGTTGCGTTAAAACAGTTGCAAACAACGCTCTGAATCGTCGACGCGTTGTTGTTTTTAATCGACTGTGAGCAAACGCGGCACCCACTTTGAACACAGCTTTCTCATTGACAAATGTTCATGCAAAATGGCGAATACACTGCCTTCTGATATGTCCAACTCCTCTGTTATCTCACGCAACTTTAATTTAGGATAAGCCAAAAGGAGTTTGTAGAAATTATTTTTCCGGGACAACTGCTGATTTTGGTTGACCTGAGCGTTCAGCATCATGTGTCTGTACGACTACGTTTAAAGTCAGCATACTACCTATTAACCGTCGTTTCCGACAGAGCACAGTCAGAATAACACGTATCAAGCCTTGCATTGCTTGAACAGTATTTTCCCATCAGAAAGCAATGCTTTATCAACACACGAAATTCAGAGTTTTTTTTCTCCATGCTTTGAAAATTTGCAACAGTAGTTGCAAATAATAAATAACTGTAATTTCTAAACTAATAATCCGATTTGGCCAAAATTTTTTCACGTGCCATTCATAGTACTTCATAAAAATTATATGAAATTATTATTACTGGCGCCATCTATGTGTTAGACCCGGGACTTATTGAATGATGTGTTAAGTGAACATAGAAATTGTAAAAGATTACAAAGAAGGCTAACCAAAGAATAAAATCTTACTCCATTTGTTAAGTGATAATTGATAGACACAAAAAATAAAGGTTTATGTAACGTCATAATACGGCCGGACACAAATTAGAAAACATATTTTCAATTTACAATGTTTATTTAAAATAGCATAGAAACTACTGCACTATAAAATATTTGCATAATAATATAGTTAAAATGTTCGGTACACTTTCCCTTTGAAATAAATTGTATTTGTGGAGTGTTATGTGTAGGAACAAAGTTCTTTCTTTCTTTCTTCTTCTTCTTCTTTTTCTTCTTCTTCACGCACTAACGATCCGTCTCCTTCAATAGCTGAAACAAAAACAATAGTTATCCTTGTAAAAATACATGAAATGTGGCACAAGGCTAAAAAGGGTGATGGGTAGAGGATGGTCTTCAGTAGCTACCCTATACCCGACTCAATCATTCTTAACAATTTCTTCATTTATCACAAGAACTCGTCCATCGACTTACAATCAAAACACCATCATACCACAAATTCACAGGAGAGCCTAAAAACGAGCATAGAGATAGCTTGGCAGGACTTGGACCGTTTGGGTTGACTGAAGCAGGTAACTGCGAGGGTGAGATCACGAAGGAAGAAGTTCACTTGTGACTGAAGAGGGTCGGCAGTGATGGCCTACTCTATGGATTGTACTTGAGGCTGTCGCACATCTTTGTACCGATTTTGACGGTGGTGTGCAACAACTGGTTCCGCCAGAGTTCTGTGCCCGACCGGATTTCAAGGGGTGTGATCACGCTGTTGAAAAAGGTCAGGGGTGTTGGGGAGGGCTTAGACAAGTACAGGCCCATAAATCTGCTAAACACAGAGTTAAAGATTTTGCCCAAGATCCTAACGGAGCGCTTGCAGTTAGTTGTCGAAACTCTGTTGGGACCTGAGCAAATTTGTGTTGTGAATGGCCAAAAATTTCAGAGCAGCCTGCACTTGATCCGCACGATCCTAGAGGGTGTAAAAGACGATGAGCAAGCAGCGCTGATCAATTTGGATCAGTTCAAGGCATTTGTATCTGGCAGCTGTCCTGCAGGCCACCGGATTCAAAGCCGACTTCTGCAAGTAGATCAGCCTATTGTATTGTTCCCCCAGTGCTGTGGTACAGGTGAACAGAAAGCGGTCGGGCGCTTTTGCACTGTCTCGGTCGGTTCGTCGGGGTTGCAGCCCCTCCTTTGCCGGCTAACGGACAGGGCATGTAGTCTGGCTCTAAGCAGAATCGCTGTCCTGGGCATTTCCAGCTAGAGAAGAATGAAGGGGACGGCCAAGGCGTGCGCTACATGTCTTTCGCCTCGTCCTTTACCGGTTGTCGGCACTTCTTTGTGAGGACCGTAGGAAGGCGATCGAGCGCTTGTTGTCCTCTCTCTTGTAGGGTGGACGTTAGCATCAGGCCAACAAAGAAGTCTGCGCCAAACGTCCGTCTTGTGGGGAGGGGCGGGTTGAGAACGCCACACGTGGCGAGTCACCGACACGCCTCAAGGTTGGCATTCCTACGCCGCGTGTTGATAGAAAATTCAATTTTAGAGAAGTGTTAGGAAATCCTTCCCTTGCCTTACTATCACTCCTCCCGTTTCGCGGACTGAATGCCGACGTAAGCCCCAAAATCAATCGGAATTCTTACTCGGGTGTCGAAGTGCCTTTCGGGCCATTCCTCGGTCCACTGACCTTTCTCGACCTCAAAGGCACTTTTATTTTAGTGGAAGGGGTCGCAACGAAGAACCCTCTACATGATCAGCTCGGCTTGTCAGCGACCGAAACATGCTCGTTTTGGTCTTGCGCGCCAACGGCGAATTACCTCAGCAACCCTGAGTTTTCGCTTAGCTGGTGATTGATTCGGAACTTGCTCTCAATGACAGGGCCTTCAAATGGGGCTGGGCGGATATGCCCGACTGTTATCGGTGTGATCTTTGTTTAGAAGAAACGGCTGCGCCCTTTTTGGGACCATGTCGGCGAGTTGATGGTTCGTATCGCTCCCAATCTTCTTGTGCCCATCGATCTCGCGTACGCGTGCAATAATGTGTTGCCCTCGTATTCTGTGGTGAATCGGATGGTGTTTTTGACGTTGCTGGCCGACGTCAGAAACACCATTGACGTTGCTCAAATGGTGATCTGGACGACGCAACAGGAGGAAAGCTTGCGATATGAGCGTTATTCTTATCAACATCTGATTAGATTCTTTGAGCATCTACTGTTTATACAGATCTGATAGAAAGTGCTCGATATTGACAGATTTCAGCGAAAGGTGGGTAAAAGTAGCAAATCTGGTTTGCATGAATAGGGCCAGTCTTGATTTTCTTTTTAAAATCCCTTATAGTACAACGGACTGTTTCCTGCAACCCCCACTGGTTAAGTTAGACTTCTTTTGTGTACCTAGTTAATGTGAATGAATGTGTTCCTAGCCTGTTCCCGGATTTATCTTTTGTTATGATCCAAATCAAGATTCCCAACCTCTCCAGTTTGTTTTTTGTTTCCATTTATCATCTTGACTGGATTCGTCTTTGATTTTCTTATTCCGTTATTTATTTTATCCCTCTACCTTTCCTTAATTAGTGTGTTACTTGATTTCGCCGTTTGGCGGGATACAGCAGCCACTGGGGTGGACGGGTCTTACTAACATTTGTTTGCTTTAGTTTAAAGATTTCGTTATATTTTAGTTTGTTTTGTTATTTCACCCCTCCCTTTTTCATTTCAATATCATTAAATCTTTTAAATATATTTTTGTATTATTGTATATAGAAGCAAACTTTTACGTCATGGGTTTTGTTTCCTTTTTTTTTTAGGTTCCCCTTGTAAATATGTGGTGTTGTGGTACGTGAAGGATTAGGAGGTGATGGATGGGTTCTTGTGGTAAATGAAGAAATTGTAATGAGTGATTGGGTCGTGAATCTGATTAGCTAGTTATAATATAGTAATAAAGTACCAACATCAACCAACCCACCTTTTCGGCCTTGTGCCAAATTTGCTGTAAAAACAGTAATAAATATACTTCACCTAGGACCATGTTCACCACATAAATGAAGGTCTTATTTTATGGCACAACAATTTAGTAATCACGCGCTTCTTGTCCATGTACAATTTATGAAGCTTCGGTAGTTAATTTAACTGCAGGTAAATTAGCAAGTCAAATGTTCCATTCATTAGAACCTCTAATGTTCTTTGGAGACTTTGATTCTTCTGCAAGCGCAGGATCAAAATCTCCATTTCATAAGAGGTTAATCAAATTTGATCAGAGTGTCGCTTCAGAGTTGAATGTAATTTATTTTAATATCTCCTCTAGTGACTTGATACTTCTAAAACAAAACAAAAACCTTTTGTGCTGTAATTTTTTTAATGCAACATTCTGTATTTCAGTTGATTTATTCTCTTTATCACATTCAAGATGAACACCAGTTGGTTTTAATTACACACAAACATATTTCAATTATACATTTTATAAAACTGAACAATTTATCATAAGGTTTTGGTGGATAGACACCTCTGGTTCATAAACACATTAACCTGATGGATAAAGTTAGCCATCTTACTTTATTTAGAGACCCAGTTATAAGTTATCCACTGATAGGGTTAAATTTTACCTGGGGCAAATCCTGGTAATCATTTCCAAAACGTTGAGGCCGAATTGAATGACGTCCACATCACGCCCTCGCTGATTTCTAGCATAATATCAAAACTTGACCCTCACAAAGCGAGTGGTGGGGACGGAATCCCAATCATAGTCTTGAAGAAATGTGCCCCTGAACTCTCCTCTGTCCTTTCTAAGCTCTACAACCTCTGCCTATCTTCCTCCTGCTTTCCTGTCTGTTGGAAGTCTTCTTCTGTGGTTCCAATATTCATGAACACTGGTGAACCCTCGGACCCCACAAATTACCGCCGTATCAGCCTTCTTCCGATCTTCAGCAAAGTGTTCGAAGCCATTATCAATGCCGATGTCGTTCAGCATGTCACGACCCACGGGCTTCTATCGGACAAACAGTATGGCTTCCGCTTCACCAGGTCTACTGCTGATATCCTAACGACCAACACCGAGTATATATATCAGGCTCTCAACAAGAATGGTGAAGCCCGAATTGTCGCCCTGGATATCTCTAAAGCATTCGACAGAGTATGGCATGCCGGCCTTCTATGTAAACTGCGAAGCTACGGCATTACTGGACTTTTGTTGGACTTAATCCAGTCATTCCTCTCCAACCGCACACTGAAGGTGGTTTTAAACGGACATGCCTCCCAGAACTACCCTACAAACGCGGGTGTCTCCCAAGGCTCTATCCTAGGTCCTACATCTAATCTACATCAATGATCTCCCCGATGCCATAAGATCACAAGTAGGCATGTACGCCGATGATACCACAGTATACGCTCGCCTCGATCAAAAATCTGGTGTTGATGATAAGGCGAACCTCGCGGCTGAGCTTGAAAAGGACCTCCAATCCGTGGTGGATTGGTGTAGGAAATGGCTCGTAAAATTCAATTCTTCCAAAACGAAGCTGCTGTCAATTAACCACCACAGACGACCACACCTCCCTCCCATTAGCATGGAACAGGCATGCCTCCCAGAGAGTAAAACACTACGCCTGCTTGGACTGACACTCTCAGCGGACCTCAAGTGGAATGACTACGTCGAATCCATTGCTAAATCCGCTGCTATGAAAGTTGGCTCTCTGTGCAGGGCCCGGAAATTCTATCCTTCACTTATACAAATCTACTATCCACCCGTGTTTTGAATACTGTTGTCACATCTGGTCGGGTGCCCCTACTATTCTCCTCGGGCTTCTTGACAAAATACAGCGAAGAATCTGTAAC
Organism: Ascarosepion bandense; assembly: GCA_037127315.1. Classification (NCBI taxonomy): domain Eukaryota; kingdom Metazoa; phylum Mollusca; class Cephalopoda; order Sepiida; family Sepiidae; genus Ascarosepion; species Ascarosepion bandense. The sequence goes on along the minus strand of JBBBDQ010001382.1, from coordinate 4,153,768 downwards.
GTGTTTGATACCGACTTAGCTGATCGCCTGCAGTCACTCTCTTACCGGCGTGACGTGGCTTCCCTGTGCCTCTTCTATAAATACTTTCATTGCTTCTGCTCTGATTAACTTAAATCATTGGTGTCCCCTAGGTGTGATTTTGCACGAGATACTAGATTGGCAACTAGGTCCCACCCTTTTACAGTGAAACCGATGAAATGTAACCACAATTTCTACTTCAACAGCTTCTTTTCTCGCACCTCGCCTGTGAAATTCCCTTCCGCATGCTTGCTTCCCCGACGGCTATAACCTCTAGGAGTTTAAATGTAAGGTCAATAGACACCTCCTAACACACTAACCCTCCCATTCTCTCCAACTCTCCCCCCTAACTCGTCTATCGCCCTGTGTAACCCCCTGCGCTATAGTGGCAGTGGAATGCCTTGCTTGGGGTGACATGATTAAAAAAAATCTCTAGAGGACTAGTAAAAGTAGTTGGGTTTCTTGTAGTTCCATAAACGTACTTAAAAATAGCTCTAAATGGAAGTTTATTTCGATGAAGTGTGTGGCAACCAGTCTACCGCAGAAAGCAATAGCAACCTACTGCGGGATAATCTTCTGCCCTGTCAGTCATGTCTCTTTCGAGACATGATCACCCAAAGCGTGTATCACGTATGGTACTTAACTTACTGACACATCTGTTAATGCATGCATTGTCGTTTATTTTATATACTGTTTTGTGTTATTCAATTTTACTCGAACTCACATTTAAGTCCGCAGTAATGGTTACGGAAAATATACCAGGAGATACATGTTTTCTACATAAACACAACTAGCATTCACACAAGTGAACAGCCAATAGTGTGCAACATTCTTTCAAGTTGTTTTCTCCAGGTATTGTCCACAAGAACAGCTGTAATAAAATTTAGTCTGTTGAATTCTTCTAAAACAGCAGTAACATCATCTGCTCCAAAAACACCAGTTGCACCAATGCTAGAGTGATATATCTGTTGTATAATATCTTGTAAAAACAATGTTGATTGGCTGATGTACATCCAATACAATAATGTATTAGCTCTACTTTAGTGAATCAACATGTCCTTATTAATTGTGTAATTAATAAGGGCAATGTTGATTTGCTAAAGTAGAGCTAATACATTATTTGTATATACTTGAATTAAAACAGTTGCTAGCTGTCACTTGAACTGGGTATTCCTGTTCTCTTTTTTTCCTAGCCGTAATTCCACGTGGTGGTAACGATTTAAGAACCACGATAATAATCCAGCCTAAAATTCTGAAACAATCTACAAAATCGAGTCTGTCAAAACAAAGTAAATTCATTCAGTGAAACAATTTAACGAAGACAGAAAAGAATGAAATAAGGTAGAAATGAAACATGTGGAGACAGAATAAAAACAATTTTGTGAGGACAAGAAAAAAAAGAACCCCCACTTACAGAAGAAAAAATAATGGTGATATCTCAGAAAACTTTTTCTTGTGCTATTCAGAAGTCATCTTCCTTAGTATTTACTTCCTCAATCATGAAGTATCTCTCAAAGGATATAACGTAGTGTCCAATTCTTTCGATCACTTGTGGCATTTGGAGTCTCTAGCTGGACAGTCTCTTTTAATATGATCTGCTGCCCTACTACACCATTTGCTGCCATGATCTGCTGCCCTACTACACCATTTACTACACCATTTGCTGCCCTACTGCACCAGTTCTATACATGTGCTAGTTTCTGTGTCTGTTAGTTCCAATGCTTTTGTTTGTATTGTAATAAATAAAAGTTATACATACAAGATCCCTGAGTCCAGCCAACCTTCCTGACCTTCGGTTGAATCCGCCCACGTTGTGTTTGTTGATATCGGACAGGCCAAAGCAAGATCGCCTGTCATCACCCGACTAGGTTAGCCTAGACACGCGAAGGAGTGGTATATAATGATTTAAGACAACGCTACCGTGCAGATTTATATATATATATATCGAATAAATACAAAATTATAAGCAAGTCAAAGCTAAATGACGTAAAAACTCAGTTGGCTGGTATTTCAGTAGCACACTAATATTTGTGATCTATTATCTCCACGAGACGGTGGTTGACTCAGTTTGCAGCTCACCGAATTTTCTGATGGTAGCCTATTATTCAATTGCTGGTCCCCCGATTCTCGTAATTTCGTTTTCTATCCCAGTTTTATTAAAAAGGCACAAAACCGGGGTATTCAAGGTGGGCACGGGATGTCTATTTCTCCTTCAGTATATACGCCTTAACATCTCAAAATATAAGTAATATCATTAAACTATTTCAACTGAGTCTTCCGCCCTTCCGGTGGAAGGGGAGAAAACTTACTCTCTGTTATTATCTGCCTGTTCCTACCAGCCATCCTGGTAGGCAGTAAACAGGAAATTCTCAAGGTCCAATTTTGACCTAGGGTCACAAATTTTAAAAACCGGATGACAATATTATGACAATACTTTTAGGTAACCAGCTTTAATAAATTCACTTGCATCTCTCGACAAAAGTAATTGTATTCTTTGTACTTTTCAATTTGTATATTTCAATTTTATCACTTCAGCTACTTTTTCTCCAATTTTCGAGAAATCTCTTCTCATCTTTAAAATCAATAAAAATTAATATCAGCCATCTGGAAATAGGGTTACATACAAACTTTGGAAAGAGTGTAGTGTAAAGACAATGTTGATTGGCTGTTGTACGAATTATTATTATATTATACATTATTTGTATAAACTTAATGAAACAACTTCTAACTGTAGCTTGAGATGAGTATCTGTGTTCCCTTTTTCTTACTTGTAATATCACAATGTTTATTTCCATGTCTATAGAGGACATGACGCTCACTGAAGAACCTGGAACCTGCTCCTAGGCCAAAGGACCAGCTCCAGACGAGAGGAATCACAAACCTGTTCTGATTAAACATATACATGTTATCTGCGTCAACAACAGACCCTTCTGGTAAGTCATGCTATAAATTCTATGTAGGGGAGAGAAATGTCTGTATTAGCTTTTCTAATAATAAATATTGCTATCATTATAACTTGCGTCTAGGCCTTTTCTTAACCAACAAACTCCTACATTTTTTTAAAATAAAAACAACACAAACACATAAAATATTAACAGTGATAAATACATATTTATTCAACACTAACTGTTAAGCATAACGGATACCAACAAATAGGTGATATTTGATAAATTGATGGGTAAAGACTATTTCAAGTCACAAACTAGGCAAAGAATTACTTTCTAAACATTAGTCTTTTGTCGCGGCGTACCAGAGCCTTGGCCTGTTATCCCTTTTAATCAGGATCAATCCTGGTCTGAGAAGAAGCCGTCATCCCACACGCGTCTGTCGTTGATGGCGTTGACACAGTAGCTGGTCTTTGGGCTGACCTATTCAACTGTAATCTCTCTTACCCAAGTTGTGATTTTGATTTTAAGTGAGTTAAGCTGAATTATCTCTGGGGTATCTCAGCCAAGCTAAACCGAGTTGGATACGCGGGCAATTGTGGAAAAAAAACGGCACCAATTTTGAAAATAATATGGACTGTTTCATTAACTTTTATCTAAAGATGCTTATGGATAAAAGACAACACAACGAACATATCCAGTTGTATATTATGGTTGTTTATTCGGGGAATGAAATCATGCAACACCGGAAAAGGTTCCTTCAATGAAACGGTTAAAACCCTACTTCAGTCCCTCATCTTCTCTTTTCTGACCAAAGAAAAAATTGAAAAAATTAAAAAAATAATAATAATAATAAAGGTAACTAAAAATCAACACGTCACACTGTCCTAGTGACCTAGGCATTCATCAAGCTGACTACCCTCTTGCCTAACAGGGATCATTCTGCCCTTTTCACTTCGGACTCAATTTATGATGTGTAGTCCAGGACTTATTAGTCTTCCTGACCTCGTCGTCCTCACCCTTTCTGGATTTGGTTTTGTTGGGGGTGGTGTCAGGCTCACACTTTCTCTTCTGTCACTTTCCTGTTGAGCTGTTTGTGGGTTACCAATGTCTTCTACAACCAATCCTGTGTTCGCTGGTACCTCGCCATACTCCTGGTATGGCTGGTAGATCAATGGTGGTAATGGGGGTGATTCTGCTGTTTTCTTCAAGTCCACCCTATTCCGTCGATGCAGCTTCCCATCAACTTTCACATGGTATGACCTCTCATCTAGTCTCTGCCATACAGTCGCTTTTTTCCACTCTTTCTGACCTTTTATGTATGGTTTCATCCGTACCACATCTCCAGGGTGCAATGGTTAAAGTGGTTTTACTTTGTGGTTAAAGCAATGCTCTTGCTTCCTACCATTCCACTTAACTGTCTTTTTAAAAACTTTTGTCTCGTACGGTCATTTCATTCCACATGCTAAAATATGGTCTTAACCTCTGGGTCAAGATTTGCTTTGTGTTCTGGCCATCATTCGACAATTACCCGCCACAACTGCTGCATGCATCTGTCTTCCTTCATGAGGGAGAGTAATTCGAGCAGCCTTCTCTCTGATACCGGAATATATTCAGTTTCCTTGACATCATCATCGTCATCCATATGTTCACTGCTCACTCCGTGGATGTATGCCCTTGACAGTGTATCTGCAAGGAACATCTTCTTACCCGGATGGTACAGAACTTTAACTTGCAACCGCATCAACATATTCTGCAGTCGCTTTGGGCATTTCCCCAATTCTTTTTTCATTATCGAGTCTAATGGCTAGCACTGTGACTTATTGATCAAATGTATACTGGTGAAAGCGTTCACATGCGTAGACTACTGCTAACAGTTCTTTTTCAATCTCTGCATACCGGGTTTCTGTGTCTGTAAGCGCTTGGCTGATATAGACTAAAGGCTGACCCTCTTGCAGTAGTGCAGCCTCCATACCCTTCTCACTTGCGTCACATTGAATGACCAATGGTTTGTTGTGTTCATAGTATCTCAATACCAGTGCTTTACTCACTAGCTTTTTTATTTTCTCAAAAGCCTCTTTATGAATTTGGGACCATGTCCATGGCACACCTGTCTTCGTTAAATTGCAAATTAGAACCATCACGTCGGAGATGTGAGGTAGAAATTTTGCTAGATAATTCACAAATCCCCCCAATCGTTGTACTCCCTTTATGTCTGTTGGGCACGGCATATCCTTTATCGCTTTTACCTTCTCAGGATCAGGAAGTGTACCCTCATCGGTTATCATGTGTCCCAAGAACGATATGGATGTTTGTCGTAAGTTCAATTTTCCGACATTCAGTCGCATCCCATTTTCGCGACATCTCTGCAACAACTTTCTGAGTTTTTTTATCATGATCAGCTGTTGCTTCTTCCATGGTTGTACCTTTCCCAACCACCAGAAAATTATCTGCTTTGTTAATGACCTCTTCCAAGTCAGTCACATTATTAAATAGCAACCTCTGAAATATTTCAGGAGTTGGAGCAATTTCCACCAAAACCGACCATATAGAGTAACAAATGTTGTCAAGCGACTGCTGGCTTCATCCAGTTTTAGATGCCAAAATCCATCTCGTAGATCTAGGGTAGAGAACACTTTACTGTCGGCCAATTCTGAGAGTAGAAATGTTCCCGTTTAAGAGCCTTATTTAGTGGTCTTGGCTACATATTCGTAGTTTCCCATTTTTCTTGACCACCAGCACTAATGCGCTTAATGGGATTGGTGTTGGCTCACTCACTGATTCAATCACTTTCTTTTTTACCAGTTTTTCCAATTCATCTTTCACTTTACCTTTAAGTGCTACTGGTATTCTCCGTACAGCTGCTACATGAATTGTTACATGTGAATCCACTTTCAAATGTACCTCTCCCGGTAACTGACCCAGTTCTTCCTTGAATACATAATTGAATTTTGTTATAATTATGTCCAGGTACTGGCTGCTGAATTCATCTAATGGAGATACTTTGGCGACCATCTTGAACTTGTCGTTATTGACTGTGATGAGGGCCATCTTCTGAATTGCATTCGCCCCAAGTAGTGGATGAAAATCCTCCTTTACAATAACCATCTTTACTGCATATTTCTGTCCATTTTTAGGGTTTTTCATTTTAATCCGACATTCCCTAATGGTTTCATCTTTGCCCCATTCCACATCACAAGAGTCTTATTAGAGTGTTCAAGCGTTTATCCCATCACATGCTTCTCATTCAATTGTACCACCCCAACGGTCCGTCCTAACAATTTTCTCCGGCGGCCGTTCTCCACGCTGTGATGTTTGCCGGGAGTTTGTTGAAAATGTCGGCCGAACAGCTGGGGGTACAAGATTGAACTATAAGGAACGAACTTCCACAACTTGGATGAGTTGAAAAGGATGCGTTATTCGTTTAGAGTTAGCCTTTTCGGTTGGGGCAGGCGAATGTGACACACAGCTCTAACTCTAATTAATGGAGATCAACAAATCCGAACTGAACGAAACAAGACGAACGGAGATCCTTGCTTCAAGCTCGCACCCGGCTGAACTCCTAACTACTTAACTGACTGACTCACTTAACTAACTTCTATTTATTTAAATGAAAATCCGGAAATCCGGAAATGCTTTAGACCACCGGTGACAAACATTGGCGACTGTAAGTCTGAAATTTCAGTTATCTTTTTTTTTATCTTAATAAAGCTTCCGCCGGAAAATTCTTAATGTGTGGTCAAGATACAGTAAAGGACAGCCTTTGACCGGGTCATTCGAAAACCTACCTGCTGAACTTTATCACTGAGTCAAATATTTACCGGAAGAGTGGTAGGATTTAAAACAGTAATCGGATACCGTTGTCTCTTCCACAATTTTCCTCATAAAAGAAAAAGCGTTTATTTATTTATTTTTTCCTCTTCTTTTTCACTTTTGTTAAATATGTTTTTAAGCTATTTTCTATTCTAATCTATTTTCTATTTTAATCTATTATAATAAAATACATATATGCCTAGTTATCGTGTCACACAATATATTGACTGATGCGCCACTATGAAGCTGAAAAAACAACTAGCTTTCCTTTCATCAATATTTCTGCTTTTATTTACTTCTTGGCTTACAGCATTGACTTTTTCCTTTATCGTGACACTGTCAACATGTCCATAGTCTGAACCACTACTACTGGCATTGTCAGCACCATCTTGTTGTGTTTCGACTGTCCGAATATTCTATTTTCTCGATGGTCTGCATTTCACAGCAAAGTGGTTCTTCCCACTACATTTGAAACATGTTTTCCCAGATGCTGGACATGACTCTTTACTCGGTTCATGTCGCAATGTACATGCCCAACACCCTTTGTCACTTTGTGCGGAAGGTTTTCTCTTGGGTTTGAAATCGACTCTGTTCACTCCCTCGGGTCTCAGGATTCTGGACTGTAGCGTAGCGTTTTCTGTCCATGCATTTTTGTAAATCTGTTTTATTTTCAGTAGTTCCGCTTTTATATGGGGATTATGTATTCCAAGAATTATCTGATCTCGCAGTACCGATGAAACACAATTGTGACAAAAATTACGTTTTCACCAACGTCCGAAGTACCGTAATAAATGCTTCAACAGTTTCCGACTCCCCCTGTTTCCTTGCATGGAAAATGTACCGTTCGTATGTTTCATTTGTTTCCCCTATAGCGTATCTATCGAACGCCTGAATTATTTTGTCAGGTGTTCTCTCATCTTCAGGGGTTAAGAACTGAAACCCATAATACACCTTCAATGCCTCGTCTCCCAGCGTATGAAGCAAAAGTGCCGTTTGATACTGTACCGGCTGTCTCGACAGATACGTAATAACAGCGTAATTATGCCATTTCAGCTTAAAAAGTTTTCAGTTCACCGATAAATTATTTTCCATGCATAAGGGTGGTGGAGGTCTTATGCCAGCCACAGGTCTGTTTGTTTCTTCTAGGCCGAGCCCCGACACGTTTTTGACTCCACGTGCGTACAAATTAAAATTGAAACAATAACAATAAAACGTTGTCGAGCTCTCTACGATACCCTCGTATCACCAATATTTTATAGAAAGTTCGAGAAGGAAAATTGTAAAATAAATCAAACCATCTTCTTTTTGTAACCAAACTTTTCATTGGTTTGTTCTGCATCAGCAGCAGCATTTTGCCTCTCTTTCGAAAAAGCGGGAATCTTCCCGCTCTTCAAGCTCCAGTTGGAAAGTATCCTTTGAAGACACCAGACCTATTGTTTCCAGCTCACTTTTCTTTTAAGGCAATATATGTTTTCGCCTACTCTTTTAAAAGAAAATAAGCCGGTTTCATCTTTACCTGACTGAGAAGTTAAGTTAAATATTCAAAACTTTGCAATACCAGCTTTTTGCATTCAACATTTTCTCCTGGTATAATAATTTATTATTGTTTCAACTTCTCAGCTAAACCGCAAGTATTTTTGACATTTTTTATTCACACACACTTTGCTTGCAGATTATCTTCCAACTCATAACTTTGAACTGTATCAAATTATTTGAACATACAAACTGTTTTCCAACTCACAAATTTCCAGCTCACAATTTGAACTGTTTCAATTATTTGTCTACATACAAACTTTTGAACATTGGCTTTGGGCCATTTACAATTCAAAAAATATTTTATTGTTTAAACACATATCTCTAAAAAAAAAGGTGTTTCATTCATTTTTGCAAATATCTGCAGTAAAAGGGAGATAACTTATTTTTACCCCTTTTCTATAATTCACAGTTGTTGTTATAATTAAAATTTATTTACCTCTGTCTTGTGTCTTGTTTGTTCACTTATTTGTACATACATAAAATTGAGAAGCTCTCATTACCCAACAAACAAAAAAAAGTAGTTAGGCCGCTACAACGTTACTTATCTTGGTTCGTCTTTTAAAATACATTCCTTGTTTTCTCTTTCTTGCTTGGATACCCTTTATCTCACCGTTGCCACCATGTTTCATTAACTTTTACCTGAGGATGCTTATAAATAAAAGACAACATAACGAACACAGCCAGTTGTATATTATGGTTGTTTATTTGGGGAATGAAATCATGCAACACCGGAAAAGGTTCTTCAATGAAACGGTTAAAACCCTACTTCAGTCCCTCATGCAACATGGACGACGCCTGAATAAATCATTAGATGGTATTTATACAAAAAAAATAAAAATAAAAATAAATAAATAATAATTAAAATTCTTCTTTTTCCCAACTCTTCCATAATAATTGGCGACGGAACGAAAACTTCGGCTAGTTTCTCTAAGATGGGCCAGACTTGGTAATTAGGTAAATGGTAAATTCAAGTATCATTGGTTCTACTTTGCGAAAAAGTTTGTCGGAGTTTTCTCTTCTTATTATCATCATCAGGTTGGCACAAGGATATTGTCAGAGTTTCTCGGAGTTTTTCTTCCACAGATAACTTTGGTTATTATTGATTGCTTCAAACTTCAGGTGGCAACTTCAAACTTCGGGCAGCGCTGGAACGAGAACTGCTTCTCACTTCATCTCCAAGCGGAAACTGACTTTAGCCCCTGTGGGCTCTCGTATTTATGGGTGTCCCTTTTTACTGGTGTGGTGAGAATGCATAAGAGGTGCTATGCAAATATCTTAAAATTCAACCAGTCCTCTTTCTCTATTTCACACTTCCTATTCTGGAAGATTCTTCCTTATGACGTCAATCTTTCTCAGGAAAATTTAGAATGATAATTTTCCCAACCATTAACAATTGATCTGAACAAGATCAATTTAACCTTTGCTCTCTAATCGTATCAGCTGTTATTCGTCGAATTTCCATCTTGGAAATATGAATAAAAATCCTTTTCTTTAATCATTTTTGTCTATGCCTTTCAACAAGGTGGCTTTGACATTTGACCCCCTAATCATGTCCGCTGTGTTTCACCGAGTTCCACCCGAGAATTTATGAATTTAAAAAAAATGACATTTCTCTTTTCGCCTGCACGCAATGTTAGTCTGTTTCACTTCTTTCAACAGCTATGTTTCACTGGGTAATAACAATCATATTGTGCGTTTCTATTTCATTTCTATTTTTAACCAGTTTGCAGTCTTGGAAAACCCAATCTCTTTCCGACAAAAAAATAAAAAAAATAAAAAAAAACATCTTTAACCCTTTCCCGTCCGGATAAAATAAAATTGTTTTCTCTAATCCTTTTTCGTCCATAAAAATTAAAATGGTTTTAGTTAATTCTTTTTCATCTGTAAAACAAATAAAAATTAAATAATTTTCATTCATCCTCTTTCGTCCGTACGTCATGTTAAATATTGGCATATCTGAAGTATGTTTTCGTTAAAACGTCTTATTTTGTGGAATATTAAAAAATTTCTTCAAGTTTGGACAAATAAAAAAAGAGAAAATAATCTATATATTCAGATTTTACTAGTTAAACTTTTGAAAGAACTATGTTTTACGCACATAAAACACATCTTCATACAAAGTTGTATATATCAGAAAATACATTTTTTCAAACATGTGGTATTTAAAATTTCAAGATAGCCGCGTGACCTTTCTTCTTCGCCTTCCTCAAAGTTGCACCTAGACTGATGTCACGCCTTCCTATACTGTATTCATCTTTGTTCGTTGTCCTTTTACTTCACTTCCATATCAAGTGGCTTGCAGCAGTTTTAGCAATATATTATTTTTAAATAATAGTGTGGATAAAACTGTAAGAGTTTATTGATCCCTTCCTCTTTGAAAAAATAAGAATAAAATAATATGAACCTTTCGAATATTTATTTCTATTCTAACTCTGAGTTGTACTTAGCTTAATTGAAAAATGGATTTACAGGAACAGAAATTACATGCTAAAATAAGATGTTTTGCTAATATGGTTTCTACACTCCCGGGCGAGATTCCAAAAAGTGTTTGGGATATAATTATAAATTAACCAACCGGAAATTCTTTTGTGGTATTAAAAAAGGAAATAATAGGCCGGGTTGCAGTTTCTGAGAGAAAAAAACTGCTCAACTGTAATCTGAATAAAAACTGGGCAAGCTAAAATCTTCTCGATTTATGAGGAACTAGTGGGAAAATATAGTGACGATGCTATAAATTCAGCACATGTTTTTTAACCGATTACTACAGATATAGCAACTGGTGCTGGTCGCTGTTGGTGATGATCAGTCTTTCAAAAATAGCTGATGTTGCAGATAAACGCCCAAAGAGACCGTAGTTAACTATGTGCACGCATCAGAACCAGATTCCTTAGAAAAACTAATTCAACAAAATATCTTAGAAGTTGTACCCTCTACTAAACATTATGGAAAAAGGTTTTGCTTCGTTTTCTACCACCCGTATGCAAAATAATTCCAAAACCAGGGATGGTCGGAGTTATTCCAAATCTAGAGACAGTGGTTAGTTTCTGTTGGGGTGGCACCCTTTCAGTCGATTGACTAATGGAATATTCCTGACGTCACGTTCAGTTACCAGGTTCTGTCTTCCGGGCAGTCAGATCCAGAGACTCAGAGAGTAAAGGTCGTAATTTGATTTGTCTTGCAGCTGAGTGGAGATACAACTCAGCTTTAACAACTATCTGTATTTTGTTAATACATTATTTTATTTCACTGTTTCCAAGTCTTCTCGTTATTTATTTCAACACTAACTCCACAATAATTGGCGACGAAGTAATTCGATTTCACACGAAGAAAAACCCGAGGAAAAATGTTTTTTTGTCAGCAACTATTCGAAAGAGATTACGATAGGACCCATTAAGTGACTGTCGGATTAAAAAGAAAAAAAAACCAAAAGAAAACGAATACAAACAGTAACGCAAGTGTATTTATTTATTAATAATTCGTCAAATTGTAAGTAGCATTTTCTTTCCCCTCGCCTTGAGAAGAACAAAAGTGAAAAGTAATTCTGTTTCAAAGAAATAACAAAAAAAAAAAAAAAGGAAAAATACGTGTTTTCGCTGTTTGTCTCTATTGAACTGACCTATTTTTCTCCAGTCAACAAATCCATTTCTAACTAAGGCTGTGTCTTATGCAATTTTTTTCTGATATTTTCAAAGGAAAAAAAGAACGAACGAGAAAATTTGAAATAGAACATTTATTATTTTTGTTGCAAATTGTTGTGAAAGTGAACTTTTTTTTTTGTTTTAATAAGACATAAAGAAAAAAAAAGAAACTAGCTTTTTTTTTTTTTTTTTTTTTTTTGCTTACGGGCTAGTCAATTTTCACTTATGCAAATATTCTCGTTTTTTTCTTTTCTTTGTTAAAAGACTAGGAAGCCATTTTTGTTTGCAGGAAATATTTTTGAATTTTTTTTTCTCCCCCAGTTTCAAAAAGTAAATATTTTTCTCCTTTCGCTTGGAGAAGATATCTAGTATGGAGGAATTCAAGACAATTATTACACAGTTACTGAGGGCTCAAATGGAGCACCAACAAAAAACGGAGGAAAGTTTTAAAGATCAAATACAACAACAACTACAGCGACAACAAATGTTGGAGGAGAAATTGCTGCTTCAACAGAAGAGACATGAGGAATTGATTTTAAAAGTGTTGACTATACGGAACACAGTGATGATAGCACTGCTTTTTCCCAAAATACCAAATTGGAATTCCATTGAAACGTTCAATTACTTACCAGAGCAGGATATGACGTTTGACGCTTTTTATAGGAGACATGATTATTTATTCACTATTGACTGCCAAGATTAGAGCAATGCTAAAAAGGTCCGTCTACTTTTGAGAAAACTAGGGACCACAGAATACAGTAAGTTCGTCGATTATATTTTACCCAGGAATACGAGCGAACTAGAATTCTTCGAAGCGGTCAAGCTCTTATCAGAACTTTTTAGCCCAAACACCACACTTTTCCACAAGAGATGGAAGTGTTTCAACCTAGCTAAACGCGATGACGAAGATTATATCACCTTCGCGTCTATTGTTAACAATCATTGCGACGATTTTCGTCTGGCTGCAGACGATTTTAAATGTTTGATTTTTGCACAGGGTCTCGTCTCGGCAAAAAATGCAGAGATAAGACGAGTTCTATCTAGACTCGAAAGCGAACAAGGGCTTACTCTCAAGAAGTTGGCTGAGGATTGCCAACGTGTAGTCAGTGTAAAGAACAATTCAAGAAACATCGAGGAATCTGGCGTGTCATACGTGCGAAGGACTAGTTACAGACCCAAGGATTACTCTCATGAGAAAAAAAGTCAACGAGAAGAAAAACCAGGCACAACCAAAGTGTGGCCGTCCAACCTCTAAACCTCAAGCGCCCACAAGTCCGTGCAACCGTTGTGGCGGACAACATTGGTCCATAAGATGTTTTTACAGAAACAAAACATGCAATGAGTGTGACAGGAAAGGCCATAAAGCGATACATTGCAGGAAGAACAGTAATAACATGGTCCGACAAGCGAGATTCGACATGAAATCAGAGAAGAACCGGCGTAATTATGTGACTGCTAACATCCTCAATAAGAAAGTGAATTTACAGCTGGATCCCGGTTCAGACCTGTCAATTATCAACATACAGACATGGAAAAGGTTGAAGAAACCAACCATGCGTAAGACGAATAAATCTGCTCGAACATTGACAGGCGACAAAATAAGTTTTGAAGGAGAGCTGACACTCCCTGTAACTTTAAATGGTACCACCAAAAAAAAATAAGAGTTTTTGTACATAAAACATCCGAAAATCTCTTCGGTACAGATTGGTTGGAGCGTTTTAAACTGTGGGACCAACCGATAACCAAGTTTTGTCGTAAAGTAGAAAACTCGCCTACCGGGGCAAAGCGATTAAAGGACGAGTTTTTTCACCGGGACTCGGAAGATGCACGAAGGCTATAGCCAGATTTGAGCTGAAGGAAAACGCTCTATCCGTGTTCAAGAAAAAGCGAAACGTCCCATTTGCGTCAATCGAGAAAATCGATAAGGAACTGGATCGGTTAGTAAAGGCCGGCATACTATCGGAAGTAAGCACCAGTGAATGGGCAGCACCTACCGGGTATGTTACCAAAAAGACCAACCAGATTCGTGTATGTGCGGATTTTTCTACGGACCTGAATACGGCTTTGAAGGATTACCACTATCCCCTCCTCACACCTGAGGAGGTATTCAATAAACTCAACGGTGGTACAATATTTTCCAAAGTGGATTTAAGCGACGCGTATTTACAGATCCCCGTCGAGGAGGAATCTTCAAAACTTCTCTGCATCAATACGCACAGGGGACTCTACAAGTTTTCTGAAAGTTTGAAATTTTCAAATTTTACGTAATAAATCTATTGCATTTTGGAGATATTCAAACTCCCAGAAAATATTGAAGACCCTAAAAAATTTTTAATATCTAAGTGTTTTCTATTCATACCAAGTGGTTTCAACATGTTTCACTTATTTTCACTAATTTATCCTAAGGATGAATTTATTTTCTGAGACTCTGAAAATTTCAAAATATACCTAAAAAAGTATATCTTTTTAGTTGATTTCACATAGTTTTTCAACGTATTCGTAAAAGTTTTTAAACTTCTGTAAAGTATCGAAATCTCCAATTTTTTTAAAAATCTAAGCGTTTCCTATTGTTATGTCAGGTGACTCACTGACTGCGTTTAGTAATACTAAAGCAACTCTCTTGAAAACTGTTGAATTGACGCATGTCCTTCTCAATGTAGAATTGAAAAATGTGTTCTGAACTTAAGGAAAGATGACGCGTCAGCGGATTATAGGTTTCACTGAAAATTGTAAATATTGCTAAAAGTAATAAAATAATTTAATATCATTTGCAATTATTATTTATTTCATTTATTATATATAATATGATTATTATTATTGTTTGAAGTTATATATGTACTCAGCCCAGACGATTTTCCATGTGATTTATATCTTCCTCTTTCTTTCAGCGTTAATGTACGACCTTTTATTAAAAGTTGTACTAACCATGTCAATTTGATATGAGATTTTGTACATGTATTTTCTTTGTTGACACATTTTTTGTATATTTTCAAAAGTTTGAAAACATACTTGAATTAGTTTTTTTTTTGTCATATGCTACACATTTTAGGAAGTGGATATCTCTTGGATTGGTGAAAGAAATGTCTTCCTCTACATAGAAATAGAAAACCACGTGACAGCTATCGAGGTTCAGGCACACCTGGATCTGCGTAGGAGACGTGGCACTCACACAAGGACCTGGGACCTGCTCCTAGGCCAAAAGACCAGCTCCAGATGAAGGAAATCACAGAACTGTTCTGATGAAAAAGATAACTGTCAACAATGGACCACTCTGGTAAGTCACGCTACACATTCTATAAATGTCTATATTAGCTTTTCCAATAATAATAAATATTTTTATCGTTATAACTTGCGTGTAAGCCTTTTACTTTGACCTATACACTCCAACAAAAGCAATTAGCAATCCATGTCCCAGATTTGGAAGATCCAAGGGTTGCAGTATGTATAGAATTCTGTTGTTGGTGTCTTTCTTTCAATCTGCCTGTTTAATCTCTTTGCTTCAGCTGCACCTTTTTTTAATATTTTTTTTACAGTGTATCACTGTAAGTGTTCCTTATGCACACACGTTAAAACAAGTATCGGTGGACCCTGGATTCGAACCCAGGAATAGATATTTCGAGAATATATATATATATATATATATATATATATATATATATATATATATATATATATATATATATATATCTTCTTTATCTTAGGAAGGGCTGAGAGAGAGAGAGGAAGAAGGAAAATAAGTGCTGAAGCGCCCAGGAGATAGAAGAAAGGCTAAACACAAGGCATTCACGAAAATGACATTGACTGATAACAATTTAAGACAAGATGGACTAGCGAAAGGGAGATAATTCTGTTTCTTTCTTCCTTGTTTATCTGTTTCTCTCCCTTACTCACTTCGAGAAGCGATAAGGAGTGGATGAGATGGAATTATCGATAGGGAGCAGCTGGGATGGAAATTATCGGTCGGCTTTGGAAAGTGACCATCCACGTAAGGATGGAATTGTAATTAACGCTGACAGGGGAATGTATAAAGTCAACAGAACCGTGTCTTCAAACTTCCAGATTGCAGACATCGGCTCGAAACATGGGCGGGTGATTTAAACCAGATATACGAAGTTGACGTTAAATTTTAATGGAGAGACAATCCGATCACTTACTACTTCCTGCCATATTGAAACGGTTTCAATGAAAAGACCACGGATTTGAAAATAAAGTCAGAAGAACAGAATGACGCAGAGTTAGTCACAGAGAACGTCAGAGACACGAGAGAGACTCGCTCGGAACGCGTGGAGTGAAGACGCGGAAAAATCCTCTCTTTCTTCTACGCGCTAATAACATGAACACCGTTTATATTATAAACGGTGTTCATATTATTAGCGCGTAGAAGAAGCAGAACCCCGAGGGGAGGCAAGCATAAAGATTGTATTACATTTCGCATAGAGGTGTGAAATTTGGCGTGTTTTGTGGTGTGCTAAGCAAAGGTTTTGTAAATTCGAGTAAATTCGTTTATTTCTAACAAAATCAATGAGGCAGTGCTCAGCATTTTGAATTTAAAAATCTAGAATTTGTTTTGTTCCCTACAGACAAACGAAAAGTGATTAAAATTTCCATCTTGAATATAATAAAAATAATGGTAAATATGTATAATTTTGAAAACTTAGATAATAACTCATCGAAAGAAAGATCGGGACAAGATTCATAAACAAAATATATTTTACTGCTGTTGATTAAAATGAAAAAATTTATTTTTTATGAAGCTTTATGTTTGTTTGTTTTTTGTTTTTTAGAATTAGTCAAAATCTAAATTCTATATGAGAAAAAAAAGGGAACGATTTTCATCACTGGCCATGTTTTAGATATTTGTTTTACATATGGAATTTTTTGACAAAATTAAAGCTTTTACTGATCATTGGAATGAAATTCCAACGTTCCAATTTTTAGTCTAAACTTAATTTTTTTAATTTGTTTCCTAAAAAACGGTAAAAATTTGGAAAAAGAAATTCTGCGTCATTATTTATCATGTCAAATACCAACTTTCAAAATGAGTGCAATTCCACGACTTCAAAATCTGCCTGTCCTAGTGCACAGAAGCAGTTCAAGTAAGAATTGGCAATTCTTACTAATTTGTGCTGGATTTTACACGAAACGTGAAAAGATCATCATTGTTACCAATACGAGTATTGAAGTCGTCTATGTTGTGCTTTGGTATTGAATGGATGACATTTGTCTGCTTACTCTGAATCAGTATCACCTTAACAAGGTGCATCGTAGGCTATGACTTTCCACAGAATTATTCAGTTGTTATCTGGTCATTTATTTTCTTCACATCAGCAAGAGACATTTTAAGCATGAGACCAAGCTCCCCGCCCCCAGCAGTTTACCTTTTATTTCTTCATGCTGTTGAAGTAACACAGAAAGCACCGGGAAGTTGGCAGTAGTCAATTCCATCTTTCATTTTGTTCATTGTGAACGATTTTGTCGTTAAATTACTCAGAAGATATGTTTTGGTGTTGTTAAAAATTTTGGTAAGTTCTTTCCTCTAGTGTTCTGTCCCGATTATACGAACGTTCATTACTCAAATGATTCTTCCTGTTTTACAACTCAGAATGTCTTTGTTTTGATTGGTTCTCTGGTCATTGTCGTTATCAGTTTTACTCCACCTGCCTAGGTTTGCTACCGCATCCTCTTCCAGGTTTAGATATATATCTTCATGAGACTGCATTACGTTACTTCGTCAAAGCTAGAACTGAATGGACTCTCTGAATTCTTAATGACATTATCTGAGTTTTAATCCTCTTATCCTTATCTGTGATTCATTTCGGGTTTTCTGTCGCTAATACATCCAGAAATCGCAACTCCTCTTGCACAGTGATCACGCTTTTGAAAAAAAGAAAGAGAAAGAATAAGAAAGAACAGCTATGTAATATCATTCCTCTTATATTGTGGTAAATGCTGATCAATCCTCTAACATATGAAGAGAAAACTGGCAGCAACAGAAATGTGGTTTTACAGAAGGATGATGAGAATACCATTGACGAAGCATGTAAGCAACAAAAGAAAATGGAAACGAAAAAGACATTCAACATCAGAAAGAAACAGCTGATTTTTTATTTATTTATAGAAAATTAGACAGTCAAACTTAGTAGGTGGTATTAGACTCCTTCGCGAACCTGTTTTTTATACAGTTCAGAAGGATTTACTGTTTCTCGCTCTCATTTCTTGGAGGCTGAGCACTCTATTCTACTAATCTAGCTGTCGAGATATGGTGGTTTTTGGCGTAATGGGTCAATGATTGCGAGTGATGCTTCCTCTACCATCATTAGTAAGAGCCTTCTTTGGAGGCATTTCTAATTAGAATGGGCATTAAATGGGCACTTTCCTCACATGGAGGTTACAGTCTCAAGTGATTTCAACTCTTTTGCTTACTGTCCCAGTCAGTGAATGGGTTGTTGTTGTTCTAAAATTAATATCTCTTACGAATTTTATGTAAGCTACTTACATTCAGGGCACCTGGTGGTAAGTAGCTTTGAAGTAGATTTGAATTAGTAGTTTGCTGAGGAAATAATTACAATTCATAGTTCTGCTACATGGGCAAGTAAGAATATATATATATATATATATATATATATATATATATATATATATATATATATATATATATGTCTCTTGATTATTTATTATTTTTACACCTGTTTTATTGCTTTCGGAAAAGGTTGGGGAGATTGTGATATGTTGGAATCACCAGTTGTTTAATAAATATATTTTGTTCTCAGAGAGATTTTTATACATTATAGGAGTTATGGGAAATGCTTAATGAATGACGAAACTTGTTTTTAGAATAACAACAAAGAATGGTTTATTATACAGTAAACGTACAAGATTGGTAATATGTAAGTGTCCATGGTGAAGCTAGCAGCAGATAGTATGTAAGTGTCCATGGTGAAACTAGCAGCATCGTCTTCCGATAAAGCATTCCATGGGGAATCAGTGGCAGCGATGTGAGAGAGGCGTCCGTTACTGTCGCGGGCTCATGGCTCTCTGCCTTTCGTCCGTTCTACCAAAATGGACTAGGAAAAATAGTTCTAGAGAGGAATCAATGCGCTCCGCCCGTTGATTGGTCAGTGAGTGACCGAATCTCCCGTCGGGGGCATTGATTCGCTAAAGGAAATAGATCTGTGGCTGCTACATCACCCCCTGCTTAGGCGGAAAGCCGACAGAGAAAAAGATAGCGGCCATAAAACAAAGAAGGGTACAATTTATATATAAATTGTTTTACAGAGCTTTTTGGGCCAATGTACTCGTCGACCACTGCGTGTGGTGGTGACATAGTTGTCTGTTGGCATCGTATTTTTTTCCACGGGTGTAAAGATATGTTCATGTATGTAAGTAGGGGGAATATGTGGCTCTTGTGTGTTTGTGTTAAGAAAGGCTCTTTTCACCCTGTCAATAGATACAGTTTCTTTTTTGCCACTAATGTCAAGAGTGAGAAGTTTGTCAGTGCGTGAAAGCACGCGGTAAGGGCCAGTGTAAGGTGGAGTGAGAGGGGCTTTGACAGCGTCCCTTCTTAGAAAAACGTGAGTCCATGAAGAAATATCTTTTGGGACTGATGATTTGATGGTCTGTTCCCTAGGGTGCATTGGTGGGAGATTACCAAAATAAGATCGCAGTCTGTTTATATACAAGGCAGGATCTGTTCCTGTTAAATCTATAGGGTTCAACATCTGACCTGGTAATGATAGAGGTACTCCATAGACAAGTTCTGCTGGAGAGTATCCTAGGTCCTCTTTGATAGCTGCACGACAGCCAAGAAGGACAACAGGTACATATTCGCTCCATCGCTGTTGGTCAGGATAGGCACGTAATGCGGCCTTTAATTGGCGATGAAAGCGTTCTATCATCCCGTTAGAAGCAGGGTGATAGCTCGTAGTTCGAATTCGATTGATCCCTAAAATTCTGGAAAGTTCCTGGAATAGGTGGGATTCAAATTGTCTGCCACGGTCAGTGGTAATTGTTGTAGGAACTCCGTAACGCGTTATCCAGCCTGATATAAGGGCTTGCGCTACGGATTCAGCTGAAATGTCCTTTAAGGGAATAGCTTCGGGCCACCGTGTAAAGCGATCTATACAGGTCAGGAGGTAAGTAAATCCCTGACTGACCGGCCATGGTCCAACCAGATCAATATGGACATGGCTGAACCGAGCGTCTGGGGTGCTGAATGTTCCGAGGGGTGCACGGATATGTTTGTGCACCTTTGATTTTTGGCAGGATACGCAAGAACGTGTCCAGGCAGTGATATCACGCCTCATGTTTGGCCAGAAAAATTTAATCAGCTTCACTGTGGCTTTGGGTCCGGGGTGTGCCAATTGGTGTAGTGTGTCAAAAACAACCCTACGATGTGTCATCGGAACAAAAGGTCGAGGTGCGTCTGTTGAGGTGTCACAGATGATCTGCGTATCTGCAGTAGGCACTGGTAAGTATGCGAACTTGCAAGTTGCAAATTCAGGTGATGATAGATCAAAGGTGTCCAGGCGTGGTTGGTCAAAGGCCATCTGTCGTAAGTCGATATCTGAAGATGAGAACAGTTAATTAATGGGAAGGCGAGACAAGGCGTCTGCCGCAGCATTCTGTTCACCAGAGATATGTCGGATATCGTTTGTAAATTGCGAAACAAAATCCAAGTGGCGAGTTTCGCGAGGAGAATATCTGTCCGGCTTTGAGCGCAGAGCGAAAGTAAGCGGACGGTGATCGGTGTAGATCACAAATTGTCGGCCCTCTAGTGAATGCTGAAAGTGTTTCACTGCGAGGTACATTGCCAGGAGTTCACGGCCAAACGTGCTGTAACGTTGTTCTGCCGGTTTCAGCTGTCTCGAAAAATAAGCGAGAGGTTGTAGCTGTTGTTGGTGTTGCTGTTGCAAAACTGCACCTACAGCTGTGCCCGATGCATCAACGACCAATGACAACTGGGAGTCGGGTACAGGATGTGCAAGTAGCGATGTTGTCGCTAATTTCTTCTTCACTTCGTTAAAGGCTTTTAGCTGTATGTCGTTCAACGAAATCTGCTCATTTTTCTTTTTCCTGTTACGTAACATGTCAGACAGAGGAGACAGGAGATCCGCACAGTGTGGGATGAAACGTCTGTAATAGTTAAGCAGACCGAGAAAGTGTCTCAGTTGGCGAAGTGAAGTGGGTGGTTGAAGGTCTTGTAGAGCCTTCACTTTTTCAGGTAAGGGAGATATCCCTTCGGGGCTTATAGCGACGAAGCACCGAAAACACATTTACCAGGGTTAATCCTCACCTGGTACTTTTGAAACCGTTCGAACAGTAGGCGGAGGTGAGTAACATGTTCCTCAGGTGAGGCACTTGCTATATAATTATAGACGAAGTCCAAATCACGCACTACTTCGTCCATGAAGCGTTGGAAGGTACTAGCCGCGTTTCGCAAACCAAAAGGCATAGTTGAAAATTTAAACGCTCCAAATGGAGTAGTTACTGCAGTTTTGGGTATGTCGTCTGGGTTCACTGGTATCTGATGGTAAGCCTTAACGAGGTCTAGTTTGGAGAAGGTCTTACAACCATGCAGGGATGAAGCGAAGTCTTGTATATGTGGGATTGGGTAACGATCAGGTACCGTAATGGCATTTAGTCGTCGATAGTCCCCAGTCGGACGCCAATCTCCAGAACGCTTCGGAACCATATGCAAAGGGGAAGCCCATGGACTGGACGAGGGGCGTATAATTCCCAGCTGCAGCATATGGTTAAATTCTGCCTTCGCCGCCTTTAGTTTATCAGCAGGGAGGCGGCGAGGGCGTGAGAACACTGGAGCGCCTGTGGTCTCGATGTGGTGTTTTGTAGAGTGAGTTGATTTGCTCACAACGAAATTTAAGTTAGTTAACTCTGGGTAAGAGCGTAGTAATGTTTGGTATGGGTCGTCAGTGGCGGCAATGAAAAATACCGGGCTGATAGGTGAGATATTTGCCTTAAAACCCATGACGGAAAGTTCCGTATTGCCGTCAATAAGTCGTCGCTTGCGCATATCCACTAAAAGGTTGAAGTGGTGCAGAAAGTCCGAGCCTAGAATGGGGTATGGTAAATCAGCTACAGTAAAAATCCATGTAAAGTCTCTCCGTAATTCCAAGTCCAGAGAACGAGAAATTTGACCGTACGTGGGAATAGGGGAGTGATTTACCGCTTGCAGTGTGATGGGCGGCAGTGGCGGCTTCTCAGTGAGGAGTTTCAGTGGCCAGATACTGCAAGCTGCTCCTGTGTCAACCAAACAACGTGCTTGGGACCTGGAGTCAGTGATAAAATAGGCACGGTTGTTACATAAATCTTGTGGAGAGTGTGCCGTGCTCAGCTCTCCAGGTTTAAGTTTCCCTGGTTTGAAAAGGAGCAGGGCATTTTGCACCTCCGAGCCTTAGCGCCAAAACAACTGTGATAATAGCATAGTCCTGGCTTGCTTGAATGGCGGCGGTGGTGTGGGGATGGCGAACGACTTTTATGTCGACGTCTAGGCTGTTGTGAATTAAGTACGGTTAATTTGCTTACTTCTTTGGTAAGCTGCACTATTGCTTTGAGTATCGCCACTTGTGTGGTACCTTCGCTTGTGTTCCCAGCAGCAGAGAGGGTAGAGACTTCAGCCTTTGGCTGAGGAATGGACGCGGTAATAGGCCCCTTGGTGAATTTCATCACTTTATCTGCAGAGGACGCTATTACGTCTACTGAGCTCTTCTCTACCATGGGTACCAGAATTGCCTTTACTTGAGGGGGCAATCTTGAGAAGAAAAGTTGCTTTATAATGGCACTATCAGCAGGGACATCTTCTGCCAGCTCTCTCATTCTGCGGAGCAATTCGCTTGGCATGCGGTCTCCCAACAGCTCGTCATTGACTAAAGTTTGGAACCGCTTTTCCGCTGATAGCGACGTCCGGAGCAGAACTTCCCGCTTAATACTGTCATAAGTAGCATTAAGGGGGGTGTTAGTTATCAAATCTTTGACAACTGGTGTCAATGACGCGGGAAATGCACTAAATAAAATAGGCAATTGCCGCTCCTCCACGACGTTGTTCGCTATAAAATATGACTCGAGTTGGGCAAACCAAACTCGAACGTTGCCAGCGAAAGCAGGTAAAGTAGTCGCCATTTTCTTTTTAATATATAGCGTGACGACAGACCATCAAAAAAAAATATCAAAGAAACACGTCTCAATGAGAAAGAAACGAGAGGGAAAACATTTCAAAAGACACAAGAAAATAGTGATATTCGTGTTAAACGAGAGAAAGGTGCTGCTTTAAGGTTCCTTAGTAAGGGAGATAACTGTCAGTTTTAAGGCCTGTCTTAAAAACAAAAGTTGGAATTAAAGATGGCGTCGCCCAATCACCATTTAGGCGGGAAAGTTAAATGTTAAGGAAGGAGGCGCTCTATTAGCTTTAACTTTCGAAAAAATAAAATGTAAAAGTGTATTACTCACTTGTATTTTTTTTTTTTTGTTATTGCAATAAAAATATATTCCTTTTTTTTTTTTGTGTGTACCACATGGTCAGTTGAAAAGAGCAGAGTAGTACGTTTCTTCTTTTTTTTTTTTTCTGCCTTGTTGGCCAAGCCGACTTGTTGGCCAAGCCGACTTGTTGGCCAAGCCGACTTGTTGGCCAAGCCGAGGGTAATAAATTTTTTTTTTTTTTTTTTTCTTTAAACTTTCTTTGAACAAAATGTAATGTTCGTTATGCTTGCTTGAGTTGGTGTTTTTCTTGTGTACGGGCTGAAAAGAAGATACTTCCTCGTCGGAAAGTTTTTGGGTTTTTTGTTGTGAAGGCACGTGTTCAAAAAATGTTATTTGAGTAAAGGGAGAATTTTTTATCTTCCTATTTGACCACTTGGGAATGGGCGTCGGTATGTCTAGCAAAACGAAAGATGATATCTCTGTTTAGAAAGATAGTTTTACTGAGGGCAAAAATTTTTGCCAATATCTTCGAAGCCGACGAATGAATTCAACGCACACGTGTATCACAAACAAAATTCGTGGGTGGTTGTATTTTTTTATTTTTTTTTTAGGTTCTTTGAGTCAGGAAGCTTTTTCTCTCTCTCCTTTTAACTTTGCTTGTACTGTTGTCCGAAAGTGGAGGCCGAGTTTCGTGTTGTTATTTTTTTTTTTAAATTTGTTTCGCCATCCTAAGGTGCCATTCGGGGTCACCATTTTATAGGGGTTTATGGGGAATGCTTAATTTCCCCAACACTATATTTTTTAGGCACACAAATGAATGACGAAACTTGCTTTTAGAATAACAACAAAGAATGGTTTATTATACAGTAAACGTACAAGATTGGTAGTATGTAAGTGTCCATGGTGAAGCTAGCAGCAGATAGTATGTAAGTGTCCATGGTGAAGCTAGCAGCAGATAGTATGTAAGTGTCCATGGTGAAGCTAGCAGCATCGTCTTCCGATAAAGCATTCCATGGGGAATCAGTGGCAGCGATGTGAGAGAGGCGTCCGTTACTGTCGCGGGCTCATGGCTCTCTGCCTTTCGTCCGTTCTACCAAAATGGACTAGGAAAAATAGTTCTAGAGAGGAATCAATGCGCTCCGCCCGTTGATTGGTCAGTGAGTGACCGAATCTCCCGTCGGGGGCATTGATTCGCTAAAGGAAATAGATCTGTGGCTGCTACAACATTATACAAAATTACGTATACATATTTACATGTGTTTCACACAGAGATAATATTACACATATCTACACAATAAGCAGAATAAAAGAAGACCAAAAATATAGGGTCTTACATGGAGAAGCCATATTTATAATTCCAGATTTGAGTGGGCCAGAGTTATCTATGTCCCAAGCGATGATATATCCACGGACCTTTTCCCACTATGAGGACTGCAAGCCGGTGATAGTTTCTTTCTATTTATGGGGAAATATGTTCCCAAACGGAAGTGTCACCATTGACTTGTAAGCTGCTGGGGGAGGCAGATTTGCGTCAGCCCGGACCAATGGGCCCAGGCTAATAAATAAATAAATAAAATAAAGTGGTTTGACTCCTGTAAGCTAACTGAATGTCACTTTCGTAACTATCACTAAGCGGCTGTCACGCGATCTACGTGACCTATCTCACTAAAGGGAGATAATCGCTTTTTGTATCCCTATATGTGTATTAATTTTCTGAGTCTGTTCTCAGAAACAGTGGCACTCCATATCTGTCAAATATACATTTCAGGTAATCTATTACTCCTCTAGTAGTATTTGAAGTCAACTGAATGATCTATATATAAATATATTTAGGAAAATAACCAGTTACTACAACAAGAATTCAGTCTTTAAGTTTATAAGGCTTCACTGAACTTTTTGAAAACTATTCAGTAAAAGGATATTTTTTACTGTTTCTCTTTCATTTAATTCTGTTGAACATCTCCAAGTCTATCATAAACTTAAAATATAAATGCGTACAATCAACAGCGCATGCCTACGTTATTTCAATAAAATATCTGGTTAAAGCTCACCTCTTTGAATTCATTCTCATAAAATTTTGCATTTGAAATACAATTCCCGAATAAATGCTTGTCCATTTAAAATACTAAAATTCAGATCTGAAATACGATCGTCACCTCGTGTTTTGTCGTTAAATAAGATCAGGAACACTATTTCCCATATTATATCTAGTTTTATTAAGGGCTTTGCTTGTTCACCTGAATGAATAAGTAGGTGATACCCTAGACAGCTTCTATGTTGATCTCATAGATTAGCTCTACCAACTATAACTCCTCAGTCATCTCTACATTCTGATATACAGTTGCCAATACGAAAGGAAGGCATCGGAACTACGTGACAAGTCTTGTCTCCCCACAAGAGCAAACCAGTCAGATCCCAAGCATTTCTTAATATGGCTAGCACCAGGAAATAATAAATGTCCGGTTTATTGTCGCTTTAAAATAAAAAAAAGAAACAAACAAAAGTAAAAGACAAAAACTTCACCCGCTCTTTTCCTCCTTGTTCCCCTTCAGTCAATGAATATCGTTTAGAAAAAGGGACTTTAAAAGGAACCATATGCTGGTTATAAAATAGAAACACTTGTGATTGAAAATAAAACCACGCATTTTTCTACGTGAATATCTATAGTATAACAACATCGTCAAACTTTCAAAAACAACTCACATTTTCATCAGACTTGAATTAATCTGTAGATGACTAAAAACGATTGGTTAAAAAATGCACTTTTCTTTCTTAAACTACCACACATTTTCCTTGGCGCAAACATTTAACTCAAATCGCCAAGTAGGTGTGAAGTTTTGCTCTCATTTACGTCCGCACGCTACACCATAAAAAGTCTGTCAAAAGAAATGTCCAAAGGGAGATTTTCATTGTACCAACCGAAGTAAGTGGACGACCGAGGCAACGCATCGTATGGAATTTGCGCATGCGCCGACGGTCAGGTCAAAAAGTGGTAACAACCCACTTTAGTGACACCAGATACTCCGGCTCACTACAAGACCCTTTCCCATACACGCGTCGCATAAGATAATCAATGTTAACGCACACATGAGACACATACACCCTTCCTAATACACTTCGCGCATACAAACATCTCTGTCTGACGCTAACACGCCAATGTTCGCGTATCAATAAATATATTTTGCATTTGGTAAACCGTATTTTTTATCCCTGTTTTAAATGATTTTGTTTAATTCATATGAACTCATTAGTATGTTCAACAAATTATGGTGTACTACCAAATTCCTATCGAAGAAAGTGATATACCCAAGGCTGCTATTACCACTTCTTTCGGTTTATTTGAATTCAGCAGGATGCCGTTTTACTTAAGAAATACACCTCAGTCTATTCAAATATTGATAGATAAACTGTTAAGAGTTTTATCCTTTGCCTCCATATACACTGATGACGTGCTAATAACAAGAAACAATATGAACGAACACCTAGGACATCTCCAACATGTTTTTGAACGCCTGCAGCATTTTTAATTAAAAATTAACATCGATAAATGCATATTTAGTGTAAAAAAAAACTTTCATTTCTAGGACACAAAATAGATGAAACAAAAATATCCTCTATTTCTGCTACTATACAAAATTCAATTTTGAAGGTTTATTGGCAAGATATCACGCAATATATCCTGGGCCTGACATACAGATGGCGTCATTAATAAAAAAAATTCACGTCATTTTTATGAAGTAATAACCTTCAAATGGCATGTGGCAAAATTTAGACCAAATCGGCTTATTACTTTACAAATTAGTTATTTAAGTGAAGCTACTGTTGCAAAATTTCAAAACAATGGAAAAATCTGAATTTCGTGTGTTGATAAAGCATTGCTTTCTGATGGAAAAATAGTGTTGAAGCAAAGCAATGGCTTCATAAGTGTTATTCGGACTCTATTCTATCAGAAACAACGGTTAAGAGGTGGTATGCTGACTTTAAACGCGGTCGTACAAACACAAATGATGCTGAAAGCTCAGGTCGCCCAAAATCGGCAGTTGTCACAGAAAACAACAAAAAATCCACAAACTCGTTTTGGCCGATCGTAAATCCAAATTGCGTGAGATAGCAGAGGCGTTAAATCATATCAGAAAGCATTGTATGCACCAATTTGCATGAACATTTATCAATGAGAAAGCTGTGTTTAAAGTGGGTGCCGCATTTGCTCACAGTCGATTAAAAACAACAACACGTCGAAGATTCAGAGCGTTTCAGAGAGTTTTTGCGCAAATAAGAGACAATGGACGAAACGTTGATCCACCACTTCACTCCGGAGTCAAATCGGCAGTCAACTAAGTGGACTGCAGCATGAGTAATCCGTCCAAAGCGACCAAAGACGCAAACATCTGTAGGCAAAGTCTTGACCTCCGTATTTTGGGATGCGCAAAGTATTTTGTTGTTTAATCACTTTGAAAAATGAAGAACCTTCAATAGCGAATATTATATAGCATTACTGGTACGTTTGAAGGAAGAAATCGCGAAAAAATGGTACAAATGAAGAAGAAAAAAGTGATGTTCTACCAAGACAGTGCACCGTCTCACAAGTCGATCGCAATGATGGCAAAACCACATGAAGTGCAATTGGAATTGCTTCCGCATCCACCCTATTCTTCAGATCTGCCCCCAACGACACCTGGCTGTTTGAAAATCCCCAAAGAATGCTCCAGAGAAAGAGATTTGGCTCCAACGAAGAAGTGATATCGGGAACTGAGATATATTTTGAGGCCAGAGACAAATCATTCTACAAAAAATGCATCGAATTGCTAGAGAAGCGTTGGAATCAGTGTATTCCCCTAGAAGGAAACTATGTTGATGAATTTTGCCTAAAAGTTGTTGATTTTATTAGTTAGGCCTGGGGTTTTATGAGTGATGTTTTAAATTACCATAGAAAATTTTTACCACATTGTTCATTATTATTAACCCCAATAACTGACATGACAAAGCACTCAGAAAAACGTTGCAAAATATTTCAAGGTTGTGCTTTAGACGCTTTTCACGATGCAAAAAAAAAAAAAAAAGCCTTGGTAGACTTTGTAAAAGTAAATTTTCTCTGTAAAATTGAAAACGCGGTACTAACTTTAACAATAGAGGTTTCATCGATTGCTGTGGTGCTGTTTTACAGCAAAATATTAGCGGAGAAAACAAACCTATAGCGTTTTTCTCTCTTAAGCTGAATTCCCCAGATTAAATAAAGCACATTTTTGAAAGACCTTCTCGTCATCTACTTAGCTATCTGACATTTCTGCTATATTTTAGAAGAAAATGAATTCACAGTATTTACAAACCATAAGCTACTCACTTATGCCCTCTAATGTGAGCCTGACAAATATTCGCCATGTAAAACAAGACAACGGGACTACATTTCACAGTTTATTTTGGATGTACGAGACATAAAAGGGGAAGCTAATATTGTAGCAAACGCGCTTTCCCGTATTTCCATATTGTCAACAAAATACAGAAAGCTCAAGTTACGAGAATATCATCGAGGATAAAAAAAAAGACTTAACATGTCAATGCAGATGTTTCACTGCCTTGAAAGCTTACCTATCACTTTCGGACATGCGACACGGAAAAAAGTTACCCTTGATCTTATATACCACCATCGTTATGTAAGAAAATCTTCAACCAGCTTCACAGATTATCACATCCAGGAAGACGAACAACCACAAAAGGGATACGACCGAACATCTGATGAAATAATAACTTTGTCACAGCAATGCATTCAGCGTCAAAAATACAACATTGGAAAATACAAAATCGATCGTTGATATATCCCAGAACCCTGATTTTACATTAACTCATTTGCATATCGACATTGTTGAGTCCCTTCCCAACACACCAATATGTTCACTATAGTGGATCATTGTAGTTGATAGTCTGCTGCTTTTCCTATTCCAAATACTACCACAGAGACTATCATAAGAGTTGTTGTACTGGACAACTGGATCAGTGCATATGGGGTGCCATCTCTGATTGCTACTGACAGAAGATAACAAACTACACTCTTCCAGGAATTTTTCAACCTACTCGGAGTTAAACATATTCAAACTACTGCTTACCATCCTTGTTCCAACGGGATTGTAAAAAGATCCCACAGACAGCTAAAAATTGTATTAGCCACAAAGATTGATCCTTATAAATAGGTAGATAACCCTTCATTCAAATCGCAGACCCCTGAAAGAAGACTTCACACCAGCAGATATCATTTTTGGAACCTCACTGACATTACTCGGTCAGTATTTTGCAGTAGACAAAATATCAACCCTATCTACGTCCGTAGAAAGAAATTAAAAGACAAAATGAATAGATAATCTTTTACACTCACCAGATGTATTACTAAACAATCTTTTATACTTGCAGATCTGCATAACTGCGAGTATATTTTTCTCAGGAACAACATGGTGAAGAAACCATGATTCCAAATTTATTCAGGTCCGCATAGTGTTGAAACAACACGAAAAATATTATACCATAAAAGGAAAAGAAAGACACTGTATCAATTGTTAACTTAAAACCTGTCTACATAAAAAAAATCTAATATAAATAAAAGTAAATCGTTAGACAACATGCCCTCACATAAAATTTAAATACCTCCAACAACATCAGCAAAAAAAGTGATTGCTCTGTACACTGGCCACGACATTTAGAAACATACACTACAAATCAAATTTTATATCTTTTTCAGCCAGGATGGAGTATTTATTGGATAATTACAGTAGAATAACAAGGTATTGAACTCAAACTAGTTGGATCAAGTGACCAACTAACAGTTTTATCCACATTGGGCCATGTGTCCTTGAGGAAATTGGGATTTACAAACCTCAGTAATCATTTACTTTTTACAATTTTGTTTTCAATTTTTTCTCTCTACTATTCTGTATTACTGGTTCCTGTATATTGTATTCATTTCTATCCTTAGGAGATTTTTGTGGCCTATGCAATGACTTAAGTTTTTATATTTTCCAGTGGTGTTCTTTATTATTTAAGCTTCAGCTGCTGTCATGTACCAAGGGCAGCTGTTATGTACTACTTAAACTGATCATTTCATTTCATATATCTCTGGGTCGTCACTTATGACTTTTGCTTGATGTTGTAAGTAGCGAATGATCCCTTTATTTACACTGTATAGGTGATGGGAATTGAAGTTGAAGTACTGTCTGGTGAATGATGGCTTGCGATATACAGATATCTTGAATCCATGTTCTATTCGAGATATTAGTACATCCAGGAATGCTAGTTTGTTATTTTCTTTCTCCATTGTGAACTATAGCAATGTTATTATTGAGTTCACATGGTCTAATAGTAGCTGGACCTCTTCCTGTTGTGGTCAGAGCATAAAGGTGTCATTTACGTATCTCAGTTATAGAGTTGGCTTTACATTAAAAGCCGCTACAACAAATTGGGATAGAAGGGTGCAAGAGGATAACAACACCCAGAAAACTACCAATCCTAAGTGAAGGGATTATTGGTAAAAATACAAAAGATCCGTGGTCCATATAACATCAGGATGACCTTCAAAAGTGGTTCAACACTTCACAGACACCTCTTCTGAGTACAACTTCCCATAAATGAGAACATGATTAAAGATTATGTGCACGCCATACCATGCAGAAATATAAAAGAACACCACAAGGCCGTAACATGAGGGGAAATAGAAAAATCAGGCGTAGTTGACCAGATATGGAGAGAAATGGGAGATCACCACCCCCGTAGGATGAGGTTGAAATAATAGAGAACAACACTGTTGTGAATTCAATACCTGCTTACAGTAGAGGTAAACAAAAACTTATTAACTCAGAGAGTTGAGTTAAAGGGAGATAACTGAGACATTTGGAAGTTGTATGACTTGTGGAACTAGAACAATCTGTGACATTTTATCTCTACAGGCACATCAACCTGTTTTGCAGATACTTCGGGCACTTTGCTAGGTATTTTTTCATTATGGCTTCAAGAGATCTGTGATCGCTTATCACAGTAATGTGCTGGCCAAATGTATATTGGTGATCACTGCCAGTAATTCCTCTATCGGCGCATACCATATTTCTTGTCCATAAGGGATCAACTAGTGTAAGCCATTATTTAATTAGAAAAGTATTAATGGCTTTTATTAATAAAATATATTACGAATACCATTGTCTTACGATTTTCTTTATCGATGAATAATGAATTGTTAAGAATTATTTTCATAAGAATAAACTTTAAATTTTTTTAGTTTTCTAACATTTCCTCAACATGTTTCTTTATAAGTACATAAAATTCAATAAAAATATTATAAAGTTATATATATATATATATTAAGACCTACAATAAGTTCTCCGTGATTTTTCATAAAAAGTATTTTTTTATTTACAAAAATTAGTAAGAAACAGGTCACTGAAAATATTGTCCATCACTAACCACTACGTTTTTTCCATCTTTCTGGCAACATTTAAATACCACGTCGGAAAAACGACTCGTCTTTTGAGGCTAAACACATGTCGACCCATTTTTTCTTTTCTTTTTTTTTTTTTTTTTTTTTTTGCATCTTCATAAGAATGAAAGCTCTGCTCAGCCAGGTCATGTGCAATCGATCGGAACAAGTATTTAAAAAAAGACAGGACAATGTTTGGTGAATATAGCAGGTGGGGTAGGACATCCCATTTAAGCGTTTCCAAGTAGGTTTTCACCTGTTTTTGAGGCCTAGCATTATCATGTTTCAAAATCACTTTGTTGTCTCTGATCGTACAGCAGCCTTTTTTTAACAATACTCGGCTCAAACACATCAATTGTAGTTGATAGCGATCTCCTGTAATGATTTCGGTCGATTTGAGCAGCTCATAATAAACTACATCCAACTGATCACACCAAATGCAGAGAAGAAGCTTCAAACTATGGATATTCAACTTTACTGATGTTGATGTATGGCTGGGCTTACCCCATGACCTTCTACACTTAGGGTTATCGCAGTGTTTCTACTTTTCATTGCCGGCCAAGACACAATGCAGGTATGACTTGAAGACCAGCTGCTAAATCGAAGCCATCAACGACCGGGCGGCGAGCGTCCGTTCACATCTGGTGCCATGTTGACCAGGATAGACTTTGAATAACTCAGAGCCGAGCAACAGCGAAAATCAACCCAGAGCCAGGTAGCAGTTAGGACACTTTTGGTTTCTCTCTGAAATTGTTGTTGGTTGCCATTTTGTCAAAAATCGATTTCCTTCTCGATTTTATGAGTTGTTTAAATGTCTGACCACAGAACATGTGAAATGTCTGAACAGGGAATGGTAGGGTCGGAAGGAGACGAGATGAACCAGTTATTGGATTCTGTCTACGATAAATCACAACAACTAAGGTTTTTAGATTCCATCTACGGTAAATCATCCACCCCTCGAGAGTTAAGTAATCTGTTGGGGGGGGGGGGGACCAAGGGTGCCGGGTTTTCTGGGACTCAAGAGATTTAAAAGTTGGTTGGCGGCCGTAGATAAAAGTCATCTAATTTACCAGCGGGATAAGAGAGAGACGGTATGCGTAGCGTTCCACGCCGTGACGGGGGAACCGTCAGATTTTATAAGCCGAATATTGAAAGAAAACCCTCACCTTATGTGGGGGAACTAAAAGATCGGTTAGTGGGGGAATACGCAAATGAAGGCACGACGATAGAGGCCATGAGAAGCCTCAAGGAACTAGTTCAGGAAAAAGATGAGGGACCAGAAGAACTGGGGAAACGGACAGTGAGATTAGTTTCTCTGGCCTATCCAGCAGAGGTTAGGAAAAATGCAGCAATACAGGCCCAGTTAGCGAACCAGTACGTCGGAGCGATGCAGGATGAGCGCATTCGGAATTATGTACTGAAAGAGGGACCCGTAAGGTTGGTAGCGGCGGTGGCACTGGGTGTGTGGAACAAGGTCAAGCAGAGCAGGACACATGAAGTGGGGCGAGAGATAGCTAGACAGCGGGACCTACAAAAGAACCCCAAATAATGGGAGAAAGAAGAAGAGGAATGGAAGGAGGATCCCGGAAGGAAAGAATGGTCCCGAAGACACGGTTTTTATAAACCCACACCGGGTAGATATGGTTTGGTGTGTTGGAAGTGCCAGTATGAAGGCCACCATACGGCAGAATGTCCCACAAGGTGGGGTTTGCCCCCGGGTCACCTGCAAGAAAGATGCATGAGATGCGAAGGTAGGAGTCAGGTGGCCAAATGGTGTGGGTTGAAAAGGGAAACCCGTCCCGTACCAAAAGTTAAGATGAAACCTGGAGAGTTGAACCTGGAAAACATGGAAAACAAATACGTTTTGGTGGATGTGGGCAAATAGGTCATTTTGCAAAGAAACGTCTAAGAAGAAGGTGTTGGTTTTGTGGGAAACCAGGACACCTGAAGAGAGACTGTCCATATAGAGATAGAAATAAGAGACCCCGATACGGGAACAGAAGTTATAGGGGGCCTCGTAGGGATAATAATGAAAGACTGCTGTTGCCAGCACCCATGGTTGGGTGAACAGAAAGACAGCAACGAAGAAGAAGAGCAAAGGTATTCTCCTTGTTGACGCAGGAGCTCTCCTGTAAAGTAGTGGTAGGTGGTTCAGTGGTGAAACCCATAGTAGATACTGGAGCGTCAGTATCGTTGAGAAAAGAAGAATACAGGAAACTGAGAAAGCGGGGAAGAATGAGAAGACCCGATATAGAAACCACACAGGCTGATGGTGGTTCCATGAGAATAAGGGGAATGGTAAATCTTCCGTTGAAAGTAGGAGGGACACAGAGCCTCCAGAGATTTTATATCACCCACGAGCTGTGTGCAGGAATGATCTTGGGAGAAGATTGGCTGCATAGACACAGGACTGGAATTGAGTTTAACCCTACTGTGTCGGTGGTAAACGGAATAAAGATACCATTGGGAGGTTCCCCCAACAAGTATACAGTAGTGTCAGAAGAAGATATGAAGTTGCTCCTTAAGAACTGCAGTATTAAACAGAGGAAGATTAATGACAAAGAAAAAAGTGAAAAAAGGGATCATACAATTAGTTTTTGTAGAGGAAGGCAAATCTGAAGAGAGCAAGGCAGTCATGTGTGAGACGGCGGTAAATGCGGCAGAGATAGTTCCCATGTTGTTGGTGAACGAAGCCACTAAGACCGTTAAAGTAAAGAAAGGGGGGAGGTAGGTAGAGCCTTACACCTAAGAACCAGGCAACGAATAAGGTTAGTTAAAACGGAGAGAGAGAGAGAGAGCTTAAAGAGGGTAGATGTTATAAAAGACGAGGAAGTATTGGCCACCGAAAAGTTTAGGGCTAGAGTAAAGAACCTGTTGAGAGTTAATCGTGATGTGGTGGCCAAATATATAGGAAGTACCTATATACTTCTTGTCACATAAGCTGTCAGAGACACAGCAGAGATGGCCAGTGATAGAAAGGGACGCATATGCTATCGTGTATGCCCTCCAAAAGCTAGATTACTATCTAAGCGGGGCGGTGTTTACCATAAAAACAGACCACAAACCTCTTCAGTATTTGCTAGAAACAGATTGGGCAAATAAGAAAATACAGCAGTGGGCGCTGAAGTTAAGCGGGTATAACTGCAAAATAGATCACTTGGCAGGGAAAGATAACACCTGTGCAGATTTGCTCTCTAGGATACCCAATAGGGCATATCAAATCGGAGTGATTAACTCCCATACTCTAAAAGATCGCCTTGTGTTAGAAGAAGAAGAAGAAGAAGAAGAAGAAGAAGAAGAAGAAGAAGAAGAAGAAGAAGAAATTTAACAGCCGAGAATAGATCACCTGGATAGAACAGGTTGAAGAAAAGGTGAACAAGGAAATAGTAGCCCTCAGAGAAAAGGTGGAGGCAGGGGAGACCTCTAAATATATGATACATGAAGGGAAGCTATATAACCTTTCGGGTAGGGATGAAGAAAATAGATCTAGGTTGTACATACTCAAAGATCTAAAACCAAAGATATTGGAACACTATCATGAGAAGCTAGGCCACATAGGAACTGATGAGAACCATGAATTGATCAGCAGAAACTACTATTGGCCTAGACTGTACAGGGAAGTTATTGACTATGTTAATAGCTGTAGGAAATATTTTCTCTCAAATTACTCGAATATCGGGCCAGAAAAAGAAAATGTTGACAATTCAACTCGCCGGTACAATCTTGCGAACTGCTATCCACCTAACCAGTTAGACCCCAAAAACATTCTTCCCCGCTTCGAGAACAACGACTGCTTTTATCAGCCGATCAATTTTTTCCATTGGCCGAGAACTCAGAGAGGATGCCAAATATTTGCATACACTCCCATAGCGACTCCTGCGACGGACTTCTTTTTTTTTTTAATATTCCTTCTTCAGCATGTTATACGGAATATGTACCCCTTTTTTTCTGTTTGGGTCTGTAATTTTCTTTTTCGCCGCATTTTCCGTGGTCGTATTAACACGATGCGCTGTTGCTTGGTTTGACGAGGTAAGTCGCCGTTTTCTTCACTATAATAGCTGTACGGTGAGACAAGAATTGGCACCGTTCGAAGGGATGGATGTTCCAAATTATCCCTTTGCGAAAATATGGAAAGACCCCCATAGATAACCTCTACATAGTAAGTTTTGTAAATTAGTTGACGAATTGGGTAGAGGCCTTCGCAGTACCAGATAAGAGAGCTAAAACCGTAGCCGACTTAATCATGGGCGAAATTTTTCCCAGGTATGGTGCCCCTGTGTGCCTGGCGACAGACAATGGGCCTGAGAATGTAAATGACGTGATCACAGAGGTACTAAAAGGTCTGAATATGATACATATAACCACATCCCCCTATCACCCTCAAAGCAATGCCAAGGTGGAGAGATTCCATAGGACCTTGGGAGACGTTTTAGCAAAATTAGCAAGAGATAATGTTGAGAATTGGGATCTGTACCTGACCCAGGCTCTCGCGGCGGTAAGGTCCACGATCAATGATACAACTAAATTTTCACCGTATTACATGCTGTTTGGTAGGGATGCGATCTTACCGATAGATAACCTATTGAAGCCCCGTAGACAGTATATGGGAGAAGATTACCATCAGTTGGTGATAGAACAACAGCATAAGTTGTTTGTACAGGCCAGAAGGCGGATAAAAAGAGCCCAAAAGAGGAGAAATGACAGGGTGAATGCCAACAGGAAGGTAGTGGAATTTAGAGTTGGAGACTCCGTGTACTACAAAGTTCACTTGAGAGAAGGAAAACTGAACAAGAGATGGGAACCATACTATAGAGTAATAGAGCAAACTAGTCCAGTATTATATGTAATATGGGACCAGGTGACTAGTCGAACAAAGAGAGTTCATGCCAATGATTTAAAGTTAGATGAGTTTGCTAATTGGGAAATGAGTGAGCCAAAAGACAAAAAGAGAAGAACAAGGAAAGTAACCCTTGTATAACCAGAAGAATTAGAATCAGATGAAGATTCCAAGAGAGAGGAAGAAGAAAAAGATAAAGAGATGAATCAGTAAGCCATTATAATGAACCCTAGAGGCCCAGATGGGACGAACCGCGTGTCAGAGCGACCTCCATCGGTGGAAGCCAGCGGCCTTCATTCCGCCTCAAAGACCCAATAACGAAAGGAACTCATGATGAAACTAAAGAATCAAAATTGAAATTTCGTAAACCAGAATTAGAAGGCAAATCTAGTGAATGGGAAGAGGAAGATGAGATACTCTCCCAACTCCGAGAAAAACGGAGAAATGAAGAAGAGTTAGGCCTCCAACCGACAGAAAATGAAGGAGCCCAGGGCTCACAATCAGAACTGCCCGAAGAAAAAGAAGGCGAAAATAAAAAAAACCCTTCACAGACAACGAGACAGTTAAAGAATGGAAAAGAGTCAGAGATAGAATTAGAATTATACCTTAAAAAGCGATTGAGGAATGCAAACGCACCCAAATCACAGTAAGGGATAGCAGTAGAGAAGAGCCCCTTAGAAGATCCTAATAGAAGAGGATAAAAGTAACAGTGGTTGGAGAGGATGGCGTGTCGCAGTGGGAATGAAACCGCTCGTCGATGCTACTGACCGGCTGGTAGTGATAGCGATGGGGCGTAACTGCTGTGGCATGGGCGACGACCACTTGTCCGAAACAATCACCGAACTAATAGTTAATTTAGAAAAAAAAAAGAACCGAAAGCTGAACAGATGGTGAGAGAGAAAAGTAACGAAAAAGAGCTTAGGGAATAATTAAGTGAGGATTAACGAATTATTAAGGGAATAAAACACCGAGAATCTGTTCCCCTTGCAGGAATGGCCAGAATGAAAGGACCAATGCTGTTGATGTTGATGACGTTCATGATGATGAGGAAAGAATCATGGAAACACAGCAGAAGAACGATATTCAAGAAGACTATTGAAATGATAATGACAAGGTCGAAATGTATGGTCACTTTTGTGATAGATTTAAACCCGTACAAAGGTGTTACTGCCTATTCCTTAACCACATGCAGACCAAGGTTTGGGAGTGATAGCGAGATACAAAATTGAAAACAAATATATAGCTTTGAATTCAGCTAGAACGAAATTTATGATACTGTCGGTAAATGAAGCAGGGAGGTGTAGGAATGATGCCCTGAGAGCCTGTAGTTTACAGTTCCAGTTATGTAGCAGGTAATCACAGAATGCGTGTACTGGAATTATTTGAAAATGAAGAGGAAGGAATTAAAAAGAATTGTCGAGTAGAAGTGTTAACAAAAACAATGCTACCACAAAGTATTAGTGTATCTGATGGTGTATGGGCGGTAGCAGTCCAAAAATCAGTAAGATTGTCTAAGGTATGTGGAAGGAGACCCACTGGGACAATAGAAGTGAGAACGTCGCTGTCCCTACCCACTTACTATCAAAGAGAGGAGAAATATGAGGAAAAGGGTTCAGTTTTAGAATTAGTTAATAGGATTTTAAACAATTATACAGAAGTTTGGAATCCCATAGTGAAGAAATTCCCCAACATTACTTTAAGGCAGATGCTAGCCCTATTAGAACCCATAGAGAAAATAAATATGAATTAATTAAAGGGCCAAGTAGAGACGTTGGGAGAGGGTGGAACGGCCTGGGAGGATGGTAAGAAAATCATAATAAATTGGTCAACCGTGATGGATACTTTGATATTTATTGCTGCCAAAGTAGCAGCCATATGGAAGATTAAGGTATATAGAAGGGAATCGATTGAAAATAATCTGGTAGGTTCCAATATCAACAAGAAGAGGAGATTGCCAAAGAGTGTCACCTCTCCTGATGAATCGAACCCAAAGAAGAAATTACGTTGGATGCGACGTATGAGGTAGAGATGCCTACCTCCTTCAGCCAACGCCAGTAGAAACCAAATCCATAACTCCAGCGGAGCAGAAAAGAAGTGTTCAAGAAAAACAAGCCATAGAAAAACACACTCACGCACACACACACATATACCCATTTTTGTTGTTGTTGTTGTTTTTATTACAGGTATAAACAGAATAAAAAAAACTTTTCAAATTGCTGCAGAAATTTTTATTAAAAGAACTTTTCAAAATTGCATGAAAAGTTATAGGAACAACCAGGAGGGAAAAGAACTTTTTTGAAATTGTTGACGAACTTTTTTGTTGAAGTTGCATGCCAAATAGTGTATTAGGGTTTATAATGTCATTCACGGGTAAATGACAGAATGGATGAAGGGAGAGATAAAAAGTTGTTCGTTCTGATATGATCGCCGGTAATAAAATTTATTATGGGCAGAGGAAGGTAAGGGGTCGCAAAACCCAAAGGCGAGAGATATGAACGAAATTATATTTTGCGGGTGTGTTATTTAATTAACAGCCGAGTCAAAGGAGGTTATTGCTGACAATTGGAAATAGTTTGATGTCGGAAAAAGAACACAGCAGATAAAATAATTTTTTTAAAACAAAACATAATTTTGAATTCAGAAAGAATTGTCCAAAATAAAAGGAGTTATTTGATAAGTGCAAACAAAAGGATTGTTTTTGATAAGTGGAATAAAAATTTCCAAGTCTGAGTTTGTTTTTAAACAAAACATAGTTTTGGAATTCAGAAAAAATTGTCCAAAATAAAAAGAAATATTTGATAAGTGAAAACAGGTTAAAATTCCATGAGAATAAAATAGAATTTAAATTTAGTTGGAAAAGAATTAAACATATAAGCTATTTTTTTTTTCGGCATTAAAAGAAAAAGCCGAAATAAATGATGTCACCAACATAGAAGCTGCTTCATTGGTTGAACCGAATGAAAAGAACAGCGAGAGTGGTGAGAGTGATTTCATTATCCAGAGATTAGATTTGCATGTTCGTCATTCTCCCACCAGCGAATTTGGGACAATCATATATACGGGGCACTGCGAAGGCCATGGGCAATTGCAGTGGAAGTAGGAGTTGTGCCGAACTAACAAGACAAAATCATCACCACCGCCGCTGTCCAACATGCGCACAAAGACCAACCTTCAGCAGATTGGAGTGAACTAACACTACCAACCAAAAACTCTAATGAATGTTAAGAAGACAAACACTTCTCTTTTCGCCCCGTCGGCCACCTAGAGATAAGGGATTGGCGATTGTTATATTTCATTTTTTTTTTTTGTTGTATGTATATAAAGACTTTTTTCGCAACTTATTCGGGCGTCATTCAATATATTTGTGGTGCCGTTTTCATTAACTTCAATGTGCGCGCGTCCAGTCTGGTTCAAGTTGGTGAAGAGTCAGATAGCAAGATTTCAGCGTGACTTCCTTGAGATCAAAATTAACAACGTGGGCGGAGAAGAACATCATTGTAATAGTTGACTTGAAGACCAGCTGCTGAATTGAAACCATCAACGACCGGGCGGCGAGCGTCCGTCCACAAGTGATCGGAATGTCTCTCCATTAAAATTTAACGTGAACTTCGTACATATGGCTTAAAACACCCGCGTACGGTTATCGCCATCCTGGAAGCTTGGAGACACGATTATGTTGACTATATACATTCACCTGCCAGCGTTAATTACAATTACATCCTTACGTGGGTGGGTCTGTCCAAAATTAACCGTTAATTTCCACACTCGTTTAATCCTTTATTTTCTTTCTCCAAGAGAGAGCAAGAGACAAGGAAGAAAGAAACAGAATTCTCTCCCTTTCGCAAGCCCATCTGAGTTTTTTGTAAAATTGTTACTAATCGATGTAATCGCGTAAATGCCTTTTGTTTCGTCTCTCTCTTCCTCTCGGCCACCTCAGCGCTTATTTCCTTCCTCTCTTTCTCAGAAAAGAAAATATAAAATATATCTTAAATATCTATTCCTGGGTTCGAATCCAGGCTCTATCGATATTTGTTTTAACGTGTGTGCATAAGGAACACTTACAGTGTTACTCAAAAAACCTTTCCTATTCTGCTGGTGAAGTAGCTGTTCACGCGTGACAAGACGCCGTTTGGCGTCTCTCAGTTTCAACTCTATACGGTACTCAATGTCCTTGCTTTTGAATCATTCCTAATGCTGTCAAACGTTTCGAAACTGCTGCGTGATCAACTCCTGATGATTCTGCAATGAAATGAGTTTTCATGAAGTAATGCATCCAGTTCTTCATCTTCCAACTTTTTCGGTGCGCTAGAGTGTTCTTTATCGTTATTATTATTTTTAAGCCTCTAAACCAATTTCTGCATGTTGTTTCTAACAGAGCATGGTCGTCGTAAATCTCAGTAAAAATACTGCGTGCTTCGGCTGTGGATTTCTTTTGAATAAAGTAGTGAAGTAAAATTCCATGCAAAAACATTTTTTCGGCACGAAATCTGACATGTTTAATTAATGCTTTGAAAAACAAAGTTGTTTACGCTTCAGCGAAATGACATGCACTGAATTTCAAGTTTGCTTATAATACTTCCTTATAGATGTGCTACCCTCTGAGACTACACACAGTTTTGTGAACATTATCTGTTAGAAAACAGCAAAAACGTATTCAAGGTCCTAATAGTTTTAAAGAGTACTATATTAATGAGTTAAAGTGGATAGAGTGTATGTAAATATAAAAGTGAACACTGAAGTCAACACCACGTGGTAAGTCTATTTCATGCTAAGTGCATTTGTCAGGCCATGTGCACATGGTCTTTGCATGAAAGAGACTGTCACGTCTGGATGTTGACTTCAACGTCCACTTATATAAATAGATATAAATCTAAAGTGACACCAGCCCGGCCGCTGCTTTCTATGTCCTGTTTCCCCGGTGAGCTGAAGGGACTACCGCCATTCGCCACGTTGTGAATTTTTAATCCGAATATCAGTTTCCGGGCCCCTCAGGACGGTCCGATGAAGTGGCTGGGGTCTACGCTGAAAGAAAATTACTATTCGTGCAGAAAAAAGGGTTCCAGCCACAACCGTAAGGATGTAAAAAAAAAAAAAAAAAAGAAGCCAGTTCCTGTACAAAGAGTCTTTCAAGACTACTGCCTTTATGTCGCTACTTAAGAATTTACAAGAATACAAATGTTTTAATGAGATTCACTCGTCTGGGTCGAAAGAGTGTCAGAGAGAGAGAGAGAGAGAGAGAGAGAGAGAGAGGATGTCTTCACTGGTCTAAGGGAGGTAATTTCGGGATTCTTCGCCTATTCACGATACATAGCAGTTTTTCTTCTCGGCTTTGTTGATAGAATTAGCTTCGTACAGGCGTTATCTGTCTCTTAGCCCAATCGGATTCTTGGGTACTTGACAACCACAGAGCTAATTCACCCAACCTTTTTCACCGCGTTCTGTCGATCTCTCGTCTCTGCTCGATCTCTATCAGTCTGCGCCCAACTCTGCAGGCCTGCAGCGTGCAGACCGCTTATATTGAGCGGGGCGGGACTAAACAATGTTTACGCACCGCCCACTAATTTTAATATGATAATTGCTTTGACCACCATGGACATTCGCCTAATCTCCGGATCTCCGCTGGAGACTATTTCTCAAGTGTTACTAAAAAATATATTTGAAGTTCCCCATGGTCTTTTTGCAGACAACTCCCACTTGAGTTTTGTCAAAACCACTTATCTCGTCAGCGGACTTAGCCAGATTTTGATCTTTCAGACCACCCAGAATACAATTTTTCCGTTCACCATACTTTTTACGAAATCACCATTGATTACAAAATTTAATTAATGAACCTGTCCGTTAATCATTCTGGGACTACTTTACCAAATTAATTAATAACGCAATCCCAGAAACAATTATCAAAAAAAAAAAAAAAAAAATAGAAAAATTATATCTGGCGTTACTCCGGGATCTCTTTTATCCAACTAATTAATACCTTCATCTCAGTCCTTTAGAACTGTTAATTCATCTATTTTACCTGGAGTGAGTGGGGGCGCTTTCTCTCTATGTAACATGAAAAAGGCGCTTATATTGCATTCTTCATGTAATTTTATTACAATTATCTCAACCTTATATAAATTGAGTGTCCATAAAGTCCCAGTACCAGTACAACATTTTACAAAAAAACGAAATACTCTGTCATCTTATGAGCAATGTAATGGTACTGAGACTTTATGGACACCCTGTATATAAAAGCACCTAACTCCGTGTTAAAAAGATGCTTTTCTGCGATATTTTAAACTAAAAGTAATATTTGGTTAATTCAGATTAATTAAACTTTTCAGAAAATGAATATTGTATTTTAAAGATATTTTTTAATAAAGAGAACTATGTGTTGATAGATTTGTTAATATGGACGATTTTTATGGATAATCAGGATTCCAATCAATTTAAATTCAGTTTTTAATACAGCTGTTATGTACTGCGCCTGGAAACCAAGGATGACGATCAGCTTGACATCAACGGCGAACAACACAACACTGTATATAAATATAATCTGATAATTTTATTCTCTTCGGCGACAGTAGTGTGTAGAGTGGTAGTCAGAGGGGATCACGAACATACGAGAGAGTTGACTAGCTGGAGTTGTCTTCCTTTGTATTCTCCCCGACTCCTCTTGCTGTTCTTCTCTTTTCCTGAAAAACCTCGCTCTTATGTAAGCTGAGATTACCCGATATCACTCGATTACGTCATCTTTGTCCAGGTACGTTTATTTATTATTTTCGCATTATTATTGCCTTTGAGCCAGCCGCCTTTGACGTCATCACATTCTTGTTTTTCCATGGTTTATATTTCCTAACCTTGTACACGGCCGCCTAAACCCAAACACACTTTTTAGTTGTCATTGGTCTCTACATTTCTCTGCCAGTGTTTTATATTTCCTTAATGTAAACACACTTACTATTGACCGCATTCCTCTACCATTGTTTTATATTTCCTGACCTTGAAACTGCTGTCTTTGACTGAAATATTTCTTTAATGTAAGCACACTTTTTGTTTGCCAGCCTGCATTTCTGCTTTTGAGCAAAATTATATTCTGTGGGTTATAGAATATATAACACAGCAAAGTATTTTGCTTACTAGAAATATTAAGTTTATTAGTTTGAAATTAAAACTAAAAAAAAAAAAATCAAAAGATTTTTCATTTTTAAAATGCATTTTAAACCCTTTATCATTTTCTTCTGGAGGTAACACCAACACTAAAATCAAAACTAGGATTATTCATTACCTAACGCATAACTGATTAAACAATATATTTAATTGACATCTGATACTAATACTTAACTAAAGTTTAACCAATAGTTATACCATAGGGTTAGACTTTCCATAAAGTCACACCCTAACTCTAAACCTAGGGTTACTTTTTATCGACTATTTAACCTTAAATCTAATCTAAGGTTATTCTATATTTAACATCAAGTACGAACTCATCAGGTATACAATTAACTCACATCAAACCATATCTCAAACTAGGATTATTTTTTACTGAATATCAAACCCAAGTGTTCTGCAGCCCAGATGTCTAGGATTAAAGTGTAGTAACTGTTCCAGCAGCAGCAGCTCACCCACGGCTACAGCAATCAGCAGCATTTCCAGCTACCCAGTTATCATCATCTTTAGCACCTACTGCTCCAGCTGCTATGCCCTGTAGACTTCCAGCTCCTGCCACATCAACAGGCTTCCTTCTCCAGCTATCCCCACCAAAAGCAATGATAAGACAATGCTATTTCAGGACAATGCTAATCTCACCCTCCACAAGAGCTTGTAAAAGTTATTTTTTGTCTAGTGAACTGTAACATTATTTTTGTTTACACACACACACACACACACACACACACACACACACACACACACACACATATATATATATATATATATTAGCAAAAATAAACTTATTAATATATATATATACTCAAGTCTTTGCTTTGCTTGTGGCCTTCCATTGTTTAATATTTACTTGCGGGCCAATATATCACCAGCAACAACATTTTACCTATCATTTAACCCAGAATTTAACACTAGGATTATTTTTATGTGACTTCTTACCATCTATGCTTTTTTACATAAGGCCAAAACATAACACTACTCCTGGAGTTCTTTTTTACGTAACATTTACCTCTAAATCAA
The DNA here is from genome assembly GCA_037127315.1 of Ascarosepion bandense. Classification (NCBI taxonomy): domain Eukaryota; kingdom Metazoa; phylum Mollusca; class Cephalopoda; order Sepiida; family Sepiidae; genus Ascarosepion; species Ascarosepion bandense. The sequence continues at coordinate 4,108,990 of JBBBDQ010001382.1, read as the reverse complement.
ATGCTATAGTTCAACTTATCATCTAAACCATGTCATAGCGTTATGGTTTAACTAACATCTATCATTCACTCCAAACTTAGGGTTACTCTTTCATTAAAGTATACCCCTAACTTTAACACTATATTTATATATTACATGGCATTTGATGTTGGTTAAATTATTTCCCAAGATTTAGATTTAGGAATAGCTCTAACGTTAAACCTAACGGAATTATTTATCTAACAGCAAAATCTAACGCTAACCCCACAGATGCTCTTTATGTAAAATCTAATCATAAATCTAACCCTAATATGATTCATTACCAAATATCTAAACTCTAACCTTGGTTTATTCATTATACTTTACCAACTGAAACTAACCCTACTCTTTGCATATCTTCAAACACTAAACCTAAACTTATAATTATTTTAATTAATATCTAACCCTACCAATTTCTTTACTTAACAACCCTAGGGATAATTTTTATATAACACATGACCCTAGGATGCTTTGTTACCTAAAGTCAGAATACACCTAGGTTAACATAGTCTATTCTTAAAAAACTAAACTAACCTCTAACTAGAGCTACTTTTTATCTAACATTAAACAATATATCCAATGCAAGGTTTACATATATATAACATCAAATCTTAACTCTAAATGAATGATAACCTTTACTTTCCATCAAAACCTAACCCTGTAGTTACCCAATGTCTAAACCTAGATTTACTTTTTAACTAAACAAGTTCTAACACGTATTATTATTTTTTTTATGTCAAACCCTAGAATATTATTAACATGACATTTAACCTAACTTTAACCCAGGGGTTATAATTTAACCAACCCTAATTCTAATCATAGGGTTATACTTTACCTAATGTTTAGCTCTAAAGGTAACTCAAGGATTGTTAATTACCTAATTCTAACTAGTGTTATTAGTTAGACATGGTTAGAATTAGGTTTAACCAAAAGGTAAATAATAGCTACATAACAATAAACCTAGGGTTTAACACATCACTCAATAAATTTTGGGCCTAACTAATAAAACAACAACTTTTAGGCAAAATTCGACTATATTCATGAATACAGTTTCCTTCTAGGATAATACACAGATTCCAACGCTTCTCTAACAATTCGATGCCTTTTTGTAGTGTGACGCTGCGCACCGTCGGAGCCTTCGTGGCCTGTTGTCTCTTCTGTCAGGATCGAACCTGATCTGAGAAAAAGACGTCAGCTCTCACTTGTCGGTCGTTGATGGCATCGACACAGCTGCTGGTCCTTGAGTTGACCTTCTCAACGGTAATCTCCCCTGCCTACGTTGTGAAATTGATCTCAAGAGAGTTATGCTGAATTGTCACTGATAGTATTGCCGCCAAGCTAAACTAAGCTGGATACGCGCGCAAAATTGTAGAAATAAAAATGGCACCAAAAATTAAAAATTAATAACACCTGCATAAATTGTAGATAGTCTTTATATACAAAATGAAACAAGAGAAGAAAACAATCACCAATCATCTTCTTCCCAAACCCTGTTAATTTGGTGACGGAACGAAAGTTTCGACCAATTCCTCTAAGTAGTACTTTGCGAAGTGTTTTTCTTCCTATTATTATTTCAAGCTTTGGTTGGCAAAATCACTTCACTTCCAGTCGGAGTTTTAAGTTTGTGGCGACTCGAACTGATTTCGTTTCACTCCTCACCAAAACTTCACGGAAACTGCCGAAGAGCTGTTTTTGGGTACGGTGGATGGCTGGCAGCGGCGGTAATTCGAATTGACTTCGTATTCGTACAGTGCTGGAACTGTTTGACTTTATCTCTGTTCCGTTGGCGACAGGAACTCTATGATAGGCGGCAAACGGCGTAGCGTCTATCTCTGTCTCTTTACATCTTCAGCCGGAAACTCTATGGTAGGCAGCAGGCCCTACAGTTGGCACTCAACGGCGTGGCAATTATCTCTGTCTCGTTACATCTTCGGCCAGGAATTCTATGCTAGGCGACAAGCCCTACGGTTGGCAGTTAACGGCGAATTGTAATGAATTAACTGTCCTTTTCTCTCCATCAACAAATCAACTTAACCTTTCTTGACCAAATTCCCAATTCTAGAAAATATGAATAAAAATTCCTCTCTTTTCACTTTGTCTATATTTTGCAATGGGTCGAGCCTAACCGTTTTTGATCTCTTTATCGTTTACAGGTGTGTTTTGACTTGCATTTCGCTGGGAATAAGGAAAATAGAATTTTCCGTTCCATTGCTTTATGATTCTGATACTTGGTCACAAATATCTCGTCTGAGATTTTTAAAAAATAAGTTTTCCTCTTTCCAATTATTCATTCGGACACAGATAGCGTCCTGTGGACATATCTCAACACGGTGGGTTGAACTGTGACCCTCGTTTGTGTCAGATGAAACTTTTAGCTGGAAATTATAAGTTAAAAAAAATACAAAATTCCCCAACCGCTTTTCGTAGCTGGGAATTCTTTAGTAATGTCTCCACTATTATCATCAGGATGAGTTTTGGCATGTGACCTCCAAGCTGTCCCTCTGGATAACAACAATCATATGATATGTATACATTTTATTCTCAGACAAACAATCATTATTGTAATCTCTTTCTCATATTTATTTTTAACCAATTTGCAATCTTTGGGAAAGCCAATTCCTTTTTTTCAACAAAAAAAAACAACACCGTCTTTTTATTTTCCTCTGTTCATATCGGAACAAAATAAATGTTTCTTAGTTAATTTTTTTTATCCGTAATAATTTATAATAATAAAAATAATAATTCTTCCGTCCGTGCCATGTTAAATATTGTTATAATAGAATGATTTTGCTCTGGCCTCAAAATACGCCTCAGTTTCCAATATGACTTCTTCATTGGAGCCAAATCTCTTTCCCAGTAGCATTCTTTTGAGGTCTGCTGTTTGTAGACCTCAAAAGAAATATCTGAAGAATAGGGAGGATGTGGAAACAATTCGAAGTGCAGTTCATGTAGTTTTGCCATCATTGCGATCGACTTGTGACACGGTGCGCTGTCTTGGTGAAAGATCATTTTTTTCTTCTTCATTTTAGGCGATTTCTTCTATCAAACGCACCAATAATGATATATAATATTCGCCACTCACGGTTCTTTCTCTCGCAAGGTAATCAATAAACAAAATACCTTGCGCATTCCGAAATATGGAGGCCAAAACTTTGCCTGCTGATCATTTGCATCTTTGGTCACTTTCACCTCCTGCTGTCCAGTGGACTGCCGATTTCATCCATTGTTACATGCAAAAACATGCGTTGAAACAGCTGCAAACGAATCTCTGAATTGTCGACGCGTTGTTTTTGATTGACTGTGAGCAAACGCGACACCCACTTTGAACACAGCTTTCTCGTTGATAAATGTTCATGAAAAATAGTGAATACACTGCCTTTTGATATGCTCAACATAAGTTTGTGGATTTTTTTGGTGTTTTCCGGGACAACTACCGATTTTGTGCAACCTGTGCTTTCAGCATCATTCGTTTGCACGATCATGTTTAAAGTCAGCATACCACCGTTGTTTCCGATAGAGCAGAGTCCAAACAACACTTATCAAGCCATTGCTTTGCTTGAACAGGATTTTTCCTCATCCGAAAGCAATGCTTTATCAACACACGAAATTCAGATTTTTCCATTGATTTGAAAGTTTGCAATAGTAGATTCACTTAAATAACTGTAATTTATAAACTAGTAATCCAATTAGGGCCAAATTTTGTCACGTGCCATTTGAAGGTTAGTACTTCGTAAAAATGATATGGATTTTTTTTTATTAGTGGCACCATCTATATGCGAGGCCCAGGACTTATTGAATGTGTTAGTTAACATTGGGCACTAATTTTCAGTCTAATTTTTATCTAACACAAGAATTAATCTTTAATTTTAACACTAGTGTTATAGTTTATTTAACATCTAACCCTAAATATTAATACACCTAATATTAAACACCTAATATTAAACACTCATTCGAACTACTATTTATCCTTAACTCTAAACCTAGGATTATTATTTATGTCTAACCATAACTAATTCTTCTCTTATGCTTTATATAACCAAAGAATTAAATTTTCATGCCTAAGCCAAACCAGAAGTGTAATAGTCTATCATATCTAACACGATCTATAACGCCAGGTGTTCTTTTATCTATCTAACCATAAATTTTAAAGCTTTGGGTATTTTAAAATTTCGATGCAAACACCGCTTGCAGAGCTGATACAAGCCCCCTGCACTGAATTTATGACATAAGTGCCCCACCCAACTACACCTCAATTTCCATAAGGTCAGTTAATTACCATACGTGATACATATTTAACATTCTCGACCCTCGGCTCGAATACTGGTTATCACGGCAGCCTATATTTAACCCTTTTGTCCCTCGGGAGTTATCCTGGTCTAACACTTCCACCATACGGGCCTATTCCGGTCAACGTACACCAGCCCTATCTCTTCCACTCTGGCCCCTCATCCTTCGGCGTCTTCCTCTTCGGGTTGAGGTGTCTATTCGGTCTTAACCGAACTCAAGGAGTTGGCCGTAGGTCACTGAGCATCCGCATGTCAGTCAACCAGCTTAAATTTGCTTTCTGCCTACGTTGTGATTATTATATCCAGAAAGCAAACGGTTTGTTCGTTCACGGTCGATTGAAGATGTAGATACGGCTGCGGAGTCAGTGTTATGATTCACTTGTTAAATCGTCTCAGTAGATATAACTTTTTCAACAATGTTCTCCAGACTCTTTTGACGGATTCAATTTTTCTCAAATAAAACACTGGGACCACGTGTCTTGCAAAGGTGCTGAATGGGTGATGCAATTCCGATTGTTGTCGTGCTCGTGTCGAACGTTAAGTTTCATATACTCAGCGTTTTTTTCAATGCGACTGCCGCAACGATAATATTTCTCAAAGGACTTGTTTCTAACTTGTCCGCACTCTTACTTCAGCGAGTGTAGGTCTCAATCTCCGTCCCACTCTCCCAACTTCAGCATTACGACGTGCTTATATAGGAAACGGAGGGTCACAAGCCAGGCCATTCACGTGCTTAACACAAGTGATCACGAGTGTTTGTTGCTGCAGCCAAAAACAATATGACCTCCAAAGGTCCTTTGGCTTACTAAGCGCTATTTCGATTTCACTTATAAAAATTTATTTTCGTTCATTTCCAGCGTTCTTCGATGACCCAAATTAAACGGTACTCAACTCAGATTTCACCATTAGTAAACAAGATACATCACGATGTTTAATCTACTCCAAAATCCTTTTTACCAAAAATTATTATTTCGTTTACCTTCATTGTTTTCTGATGGCCCGAATATTACGGCCTAACTTTGGTTTAGATCAAATTTCGCTACCGGTAAACAATTACGCTGGTTTATTTCAATGTTCAATTCAATCCGAATTTAATTTAACATTGCCACGTTATCGGAAGTAGAAATTCTGTTAAAATTTTCTTAATAAAAATTAAAAAGAAAGAAACGAATAACTATGACGTTTCGTCCTTCTTCAGATGCTAGGAATTTTGAACCTTTTCAATGTGTGTATGTGTTTGACTCTCTCTCTCTTTCTCTCTCTCACACACACACACATTCTTGGGTGCTCGTCTTTAAAGAGACATGACTGACTAGGCAGAAGATTTTTTCCGCAATAGGATGCCATTACTTTGTGTGGTAAACAGGTTGCCAACCAAGGATATAGAACCCAATCTGATCTGCTATTCAACCCATAGCTTGAGAGAGAAGACTAATACTTTTTCCAAGGGTATTTGTGCATAAGTGGATGAAACAAATTCGACTGGAATTTGAACTTGTCTCTCCAAGTTTTCACTCTGAGCCGATATCCATTGCACCACAATGCACATTCCAGTAATAGTTCCATAAGATAGTATTCATATAAAATACAAATTTTATTGTAACCTAATTATGTACAATATTTAATTTAAGGAAACATTTCAACTAGAAAAATTTTAAATAAATATAATGTATCTAAATACAAATTAGAGACATGTCAATAGATCATTCCATATTGTTAAATAAATTAATGTTTTCAGAAATTTTAAAAATCAACTTGAGAGTTTTTTGTTAAAAAGTTGAATAATTTTAACACATTCAATATTACTGTGACACTATTTGGTTGTTGGTAAATAATAAATTTTATTACTTATATAACATGATCCCCAGGCGTAGTTTGACTAATCCTTCCTAACCTTTAACTAGTCCGTCCACGTTGTGCTGTTTGATCTTAGACTGGCCAAAACAGGACTGCCCATTATTACCAGGCTAGATTAGCCCTAATATGCAAGAAGTTGAGTATATAGTTAAGACCGGATTTACACAATCTGCGGTAACTGATAGTTAGCAAATAGAATCAGTAAAACACTGAAACGCCACAGGTGTAGTTTTTAAATATTTATATATCGATTATATACACAATTATAAGCAAGTCAAAGCTGGTGACACTCAACAATTGACTGGTATTTCAATAATACATTCAGTAACAATATTTTTGGAGAAGGAGTTTGCTCAGTCGTCTTTAGCAGCATGCCGATCTTATTTTCTCTAATTTTATCAGTTCGATTACTTTTCCAAACAAAAATAATTGTATTCTCCAATTTTAGAGAAATGTCTTCTTATCTTTAAAATTAATAAAAAATGAATACCAGTCATATGGAAATAGGGTTACACTTAGATATACGCATTTCATGAGAAGTGTCAACCAGTATAAAAATATTTCCAGGGACTGAAAGTTGGATGTCTGGCTGGGGACAATCTAATTTAGGGTGTTGAGAGTTTGGCTGATGAAAGAGGCCCTAAATACCTTTAGTGTAGGTTGGGAGGTGAAAAGGTTACTTGGCAATGGAATCCGAAACCATACAAGAGAAAAGTAAAATTTATTTTGGCTAAAACAACTCATATGTGTTAAATGATTTGCTTGAGAAAGAAAAGCAGAACATTTTGTGTGGAAGCAACATAGAGGAGGAAGAGAGGGAGACCTGCTTGCAGTCACTATATGAGAGAGAGAATATAACCAACCTTGCATCTGCAGCAGTTCGGGACCAATAACCAATAAAATAAATGAAGAAACATAAAGAGAGATCAAAGATCCGGGCTGTGAGGACAGACAGAGACTGACCGCATGTGATTACTGCCTGAGGGTAACTACGACGCATCAGCCTTGAGCCAGACTTACCAAGAAACTACCAAAATTCAGCTAAACAAACTCTTAACTATATCCCAGCTAAACTTTAACAGTTTGACCAAGTGTTGTGTCCGATTTAGGGACAATTTAGATTGATAACCCTGCATGTCCACAAGTAGTTAAGTCGTTGCATAATATACTCAAGATAAATCATTTATTTTTTATTATTTGTAATCTTTCTCAGAATATTTAAGTTTTTTTTATTATTATTATTACTTTGTCTTACTCTGTTCGGATTGAACTGAGATGGAATATTCCAATGACAACATGGGGCAGAACAGATCAAGGACTAAAGAAATCAATTCTTTGATCAACCATGTTTCGGATGACTGAGAAGAGAAAAAGGAAGTTATTTGTTGTTTTGGTGAACTATAGGATGACAGAGAGGGTGTTACATCATGGATAAAAACAGCAGTGAATTTTTATAGTTTTTTTCTCAAGAGTTAGCATAAGTTAGTATTCACAACTTCATCATTGTCAAGTGATTCTGGACAGCTTTCATTTTAGTTTGCTGAAACTTATGACACTTGCAACAGTCATTGGTGTAGTAAACAATACATGCAATGCAATGTACCAGTTCAGGAACTTGTCTACTGATGCTGTCATCTGTTCTTTGTTTTTGTGATTCACTTTTATATAATTTCATACATGTAATGATGCTATTAAACATTTAATAAATATCAACAAGCATCCTAAAGAAAAAACAACAGAAATCAACACTTTTATATGCTGAAGTGATACTTTTGAAGCTAAGGTTCAATGGATATTTTCTTAAAAAAAAATTTTTTTTAATTGTATTAAAACGTTTCTTTAATGAATTGCTGCTGAGCTTGAAAAGGACATCCAATCTGTAGTGGAGTGGGATAAGAAATGGCTCGTGAATTTTAATGTTTCCAAACTGAAGCTGTTATCTATTAACCATTAGCATGAATCAGGCTAGTCTCCCTGAAGTAAAAACACCGTGCCTACTCGGGTTAACTCTCACAACAGACCTCAAGTGGAATGATTATATAGAATCCATAGCCAAATCTGCTAAGAAGATCGGTTCTCTGTGCAGGGCCAGGAAGTTTTTTTCCATCTGAAACAATCCTGAACATATACAAATCTACCATCCACCAGTGCACTGAATACTGCTGCCATATCTGGTGGGGTGCACCTGACATCCACCTAGAGGTCCTTGACAAAATCCAAAGGAAAATCTGTAAAGTGATCCATCCCAACTTGGCAGCTTAGATACATGTCACTTTCTCACAGGCAAAATGTGGCTTCCCTGTGTCTCTTCTACAAATATTTTCATGCTTTCTGCTCCAATGAACTTAGCTCACTGGTGCCTCCATATATGAATTTACTCGAGCCCAAGATTAGCAACTAGGTCCCTCCCTTTTACTGTGAAACCAATAAAATGTAAACGCATATTCTACTCCAGCAGCTTCTTTTCTTGCACTTCCTGCCTGTGGAATTCTCTTCCATTTACTTGCTTCCCCGACAGCTACAATCTCCAAGAATTTAAATGTAAAGTCAGTAGTCATTTCCTATATCACTAACTTGCATTCTCTCTCTCATGCTCCTTTCTCCATCCATTCCACTCTCATCAGTATTCTCATCCTTCTCTTACCCACTTCCTGAAAACCTCTGTAACCTGTCACTCTTTCTCATAACTTTCCTCCTATGTAACCCCCTGCAGTGGCAGTAAAATGCCTTGCTTGAGGCGATATGATTATATAAAAAAAAAATCCTAATAACTGTGACAAAGAGAGTGTCAAACACATACATACATTTAAAAGGTTCAAAATTCCTAGCACCTGAAGAAGGCCAAAACAAATGAAACATCATTCGTGATCTTTCTTTTTAAGAATTTTTTTCAAACAGATTTTCGGCTTCCAGAAAAACGTGGCAGTGTTAAATTAATTTTCTTTTGGTTGAAAATTGGGATTGAATTGAACATTGAATTAAATCGGCATGATTGTTTACCAGTAAATTTGATCTAAACACAAGTTAGGCCATTATATTTGGGTCATCAGAAAACAATGGAAAAGAACGAAAGTAATTTTTTTTCAAGTGGAAAAGAAATAGCAATTACTAAGCAAAAGGACCTTTGGGTGGTCACATAATTTTTGGCTGTAGCAACTAACACTTGTGATCACTTATGATAAGCACGTGGATGACCTCACTTATAATCTGCCGGTTTCCTATATTAGTGCGTCATAATGTTAAAGTAAGGCATACGGTTGTGTTTCATCAAATCTCTCCAAAAAGGAGGGTGCTGACAAGAAAGACCAGAACTGTGTGAGTGTACAGGTCAGCCCCCCCACTCCCGCTCAGAGTAAGGTTGCTGACAATTTAGACGGAGGCTTGTCACAGATTGTATTTGTTGTGCAGTGACAATGAAAAGATAAAAAAAAAAAAGAGGAAGAAGATTATCAAATGATTATATGAAACTGATGTTTTGTGAAGAGGTTGGATTGAAGAGTTCCTGACAAGGAGATTTATGATTTGAAAAGTTTATGCATCGCCCCGAATTTGTTGTGGATTGTTGAAATTTGATAGCCGCCCAAAGACTATAAAAAGTAATGTTGTCATAGAAGTCACATTGAAAACCGCTGAGTATATGAAGCTTAATGTTGTCACTAGCCTGACAACATCGGAAATGCATCATCCATCATTTGTGCCAGCACCTTTGCAAGACACCATGGTCCCAGTGTTTTATTCGAGAAGAATTGAGTCCATCAAAAGAGTCTGGAGAATGTTGTTAAAAAGAGTTATATATCTTCTGAGATGATTTAACAAGTGAACCATAGTTGTTATGCTAAAAAAAAAAACTTTTACATTCTGTAACCTTTTTCTTTTTCTTGTATATAAAAAACATTAACAGTGCAATCATCAAACAGTTGTTTGTTGGGCTTTCTACAGACATTTTTATTCTTTCTATTTCTTTTTACTGTATTCTAAATGTTTAACATTGTCTGCCCCAGCCACATCTACATCTTCAGTCAACCGTGAATGAACAACACGTCTGCTTTCTGGATCTAATAATCAAAATGTGGACAGGAAGCAGAGTTAAACCAGTGAGCCGGTTGACTGACCTGCGAATGCTCAGTGACCTACAGCTAACCCCTTGAGTTCGGTTAAGACCGAATAGACACCTCAACCAGAAGAGGAAGACACCGAAGACTGAAGGGCCAGAGTGGAAGAGTTAGGTCTGGTGCATGTTGACCTGTGGGAATAACCCGAGGGTCCAGAGTGTTAAAGGTGCTACCGTTGTAGCCAAGATCTGACCCTGTGGGGGCTATATTGTTAAATATATGGTGCCATAACCAGGATTTGATTTGTGGGGGTAATAATGCTAAATATATGGTGCTGTAATATCCAGGATTTTGGCCCGTGGAATTGCCATGACGGTCTGAAAGTGGAGAGAAGGTTGCATTTGTTTTGTCCAGTTGGGAAAGGGACATGATGAGGAAAAAAAAACACCTGCAAAATAAGAAGAAAAAAGAAACAAAGCACGTAGTGGCAGACTCAGGTTAGTCACTTTTTGGTTTCCTTTGTTTGTTCATTGCACTTAGATCTGCCAGTAATATTGCTGATCTTGTCGATTTTCGTTCTGTCATTGGTCTTGTGGGAAAGTAGTAATTAACAAGACACTAGGATGAGTAGTAGGATCAGATGCCACAGATGGTTCTGGGGATGTGGGAATCCCTAAAATAACAATAGGTTTCAGGAGGCTGATAGGTAGCGTGAAGCTCCCTACTTATAAAGGAAACCCTGCGGACTGGCATGAATGGATTTTGTCCATTCAAAAGAAGCAAGTGATTTATGGCCTACCAGACCAAAAAATGGTGCTTCTAGCTTACAACACTGCAGCAGGGCAGGTGTCCAAGTGCATAGGGGGATCAGTACAAAGAAAACTCGGCCCTGACATGGACAGAGCTTAAATCCACTCTGGTGCGGCAATACACAAGTGAGTGTACGGCCAATGAGGTAGCCCAAAAATTATTCTGGCTGCAGCAACAAGGAGGAGAAACTAATGAGGAATTAGGGGAAATAATCGCAGGGCTAACAGCGTTAGCTTTTCCGAAGTTAGCGACTTGAGACAGTGCTCCTATTCAGACCTTGTTGGCCTATGTGTATGTGGACACGATGAATGACAGAGACTTGAGAGGCGATGTTCTGAGGGGAGGACCGATTACCCTGGCTGCAGCCATAGAGGCAGCTCGAACCAGCAAATGACTCTGGGATAGAATAAAAGATGGTGTAGAGAGACCAAAGTAGTGGTGAAAAAGGACCAAGAGCAGATCAAGATACAGGACCCAAAAGAAGAGATGGAAGAGAACTGGGAGGCTGAGGCAGTTCCTGATAGGAGAGCCTAGGACCTGTGTTATGGGTTTTACAAGTCCACACCGGACTGACAGGGATTGCAAATATGGTGGTCATTGAGCATGCAACTGCCAACAAATTATGGAGGCGACCCAAGGTCTCTGGGGCCAAACTACACAATTTGTGGTAAGTTCGGGTACAAGGCTTGGTGGTGTACGGAACAGGGAGACCGTAAACTGGGGATAAACGGAGAATACGATGGTGCCCTCTACTGAGAAGGAAAAGGGTCTGAGAAACGACAATGGGTGACCCGTGGAAAAGTAAGAGGCAGGGTGGCCACAGTGCAAGTAAAACCTCTGAGATGCTGGACATGTGGTGTGGTTGAGCAATTTTCGGCCAGTTGTAAGGAGCGAAAGTGTTGGCACTGTGGAGGAGCAGGTTACCTAAGATGAACCTGTCCTCACAGATGAACCACATTGAACGAAACAACCCTAACCCGGATAGAGGGGAGAAATGGGTTACCACTCCGAGAAAAGATAGTAATCCAGGCTCTACCTCACCCAGGAGGGCCCCTAGACAGAAGTTGGTGCCCCCAGAAAAAGGTGAACTCATGTTGCCCGCTCCCATGTCTTGGTTGTCAAGAAAGCGAGAGAACATACGGAAAGGAGAAAGGCACAGGTATACTGTTTGTTGAAGGAAGGGCCTGACTTCACCTGTAATGTATTGCTAGGAAGCAAGAAGGTGAAAGGCTCGTCGATAATGGAGATTCAGTGTCATTGGTTAGCTCCAAGATTTTTAGACAGTTGGGAGTGCTGAACAGTGAAAGGGAAATAACATAAATCACCTCTCCATATCACCCACAAAGTAACGCTAAGGTAGAGAGATTTCATAAGATTCTCACTGATGTGTTAGCTAAACTAGCAGAGGATAATAGAGAAAATTGGGATTTATTTGTAACCCAAGTGTTAGCAGCTGTGACAAAATTTTCTCCTTATTACTTGATATGTAGCAGGGATGTAGTTTTACCTATAGAAAATCTATTATGACCTAGGAGGAAGTATTTGGGAGAGAATCATCACCAAATAGTTTTAGAGCAACAGCATAAAATTTTTCCGCAGGTGAGGAGGAGGACTCAAAAAGCCCAGAAAAGGCGAAACGATAGGATAAATAAAAATAGAGAAGTTTCCTTCCACATAGATGATCCAGTGTATTATAAAGTACACCTGAGAGAAGGTAAATTGGACCAGAAATGGCATCCATACTATAGGATAGTGGAGCAAACGAGTCCAGTTTCCTTTGTGATATGGGGCCAATTGACCGGGAAGGTAAAGAGAGTGCATGCGAATGATATAAAACTAGCTGAAATAGGAAAATGAAAAGGAGCCGAAACAAAAAGTCATCAGAAAAGGCTGAGGAAAACTATGTCGGTAGAACCAGAAGGGTTAGAGATAGAGAGTGAAAATGAAGGGAGTCAGGAGATTGAAGGCTGAGGGAGGTAAATCGGACTACAGCAGGACATTCTGAGAATGAAGAGATTGAGCCTACCTTAGGGAAGAAGAAGAACTGAGTGAATGGGAAGAAGAGGATGAAATTCCGTTAGCTCAATTGCAGAGCAAATGGCAGGCTGAAAAAGCACCTAGTATTAATGAGGAATTACCACTAAAATTGAGATTAAGGGAGCGGTGCAGCCCAAGCCCAACAATTAAGTAAAACCAGTACAGTGGTTACTAACAGTGCATTTATCATTGGCATTGGTGGATTGTGCGAAAGGGTTCCCATGCATGCACTGCACTGGTGATGGTTTTGGCCAGGATCTGACCTCATAGGGACTATAGTGTTAAAAAATATATTTAAGTTTGTCAATGAAATCTGAGAGAAGTCTTTTCTAAAACTATGAAATGAAAATGTGACAATCCCAAACCAATCCAAAACCTTTTTTTTATTACTTTTTGATCTTATAACATTCTATCTCTTAATCCACCCTTTATATTTTTAGCACATTCTTTTTCTCACTTCTATGTAAAAATAAAGAAGACAGAGACACAAAAATTCAAAGGACGGTGCCAAGGTTTTGGATTTCTTACATAGTTGTAGAAATTTTGGCTCCAGGCCTTTCCAGCTAAACGCAAAAACCCATAGGGGAATTCAAAGAGAACTTTTTTTTAGTTGTTTTCTGTAGTATTTTAATTTTTAGGTTAGATTCTTTTTCATAAAATATTTTTATTAGAATTTTAACTTTGATGTAACAATTCAAAAAAAAAAAAATTGTATGAAATTTCTGGGATTTTGTAAAATATTTTTAAGTCATTTAAATGAATATTTATTGATTTTAATATGTGGGAGGCATGAAGAGTTATTTGTTAGCATCTTGTCCAATTGATAAGTAGAAAGCATGAATCACACATTTCTTCCTGAGAAATGTAAATGGGATAAGACATTATTATTATTAAATAGTATTTCTAGAATCAACAATGAGGGTGGTAATTTGAAAATAATTTAAAATAGCTCATGTTTTTTTGTTTTATTACAAGAATTACCAGAGTTTAATTTAAGTTTCAGTATTATTCATTACTTAATTTCATAAACTAGCAGTATAGGCCGGCGTTGCTTGGCTGTAATGAAAGCTTTAAAACTAATCCATGGTCCTGGAGCTCAGACTCTTTGGACATTGGCACAAAAGACTAAAAAGCAATAGTTGTTTCCAGTTAAAGCAAAACCGTAGACTAAAAGAAAAATGAATGGATGTAAGTCAAATTTTGATTTCCTGGTATTGATATCAAATAAGTTTTTTCATCGTAAACTGAATTTTGAAGGCTAAATAAGTCCTCTGAGTAAATGGTATCATGGCTGAGACTAAGAACTACAATTATACCTACTTAGAGCCAAACCCGGAGCAAAAACTAAAAGAAAAGGGCTGAAAAAAATACAGACATACAGGCAGATAAACAGACACACACAAACATCTTGCCTTTTAGATATATTATCGATTTTCTGCACTATTGTAAGAACTGCAACCTTGAAACTTCTGAATATCGTTTCTTATGTCTTTGCCTAGGAGTGTATCAAATTTGATTAAAATCGGACCACTCCTTCTATAACCAGATATTTTCGATTATCGATTTTTTATATTTATCGGGGGTACCTCGACACAAAACCTAGTTAAGAACACTCACAGACGCTTATAATACAACTGTGTAAATTTTCAAGAAAGCCGTTTCAGAGTCTATAGGTAATGGACACACACACACAAAGTTCCATTTATAAATAAGTTTAGATAACTTCCTTTTATTAAAAACAGGCTCATCCTTGTTCCCTGTTTAGGATTTGGTTTCCGGCTTTCTCTTTTCCAATCTTTTCGCTATTACGTAGCCCCCTGCACATCAGTGGCATTACCACCTTGCTCGGGGTGATACAATTAAAAAAAAAAAGATCAACTAAGTACTTTTTGAGGGACTGAACATCCCAAAAATAGAAAAAATATTAAAATTATATTTTTATGTTTGAAGTTACTTATAACTTTAATAAAATTATCTAATAATATTTTTATAATTAAATGTATAATATATAAATTAATAATAAAATATTACTTCCTATACTGCATAAACATTATCTTGTCAATATATTTAATAGAAAATAGTTGCTTTAATAAAAAAACATTAAGGAAAAAAAAGGTTTCTTTAATAAATGTAAATATAAATTTAATAAAAATAAAATATTGGTTTCATAGCGTTATTTTTCTTATTTAAGATTCAGGTTTCTTTAATAAATGTTTACTGCATTTTTATGAATAAAACTTACTTCATAGATACTGTATTTATTTACTATAAACCTACAAATTCTTTAACCAATTCTAAACAAGAAAATTAATATAGTAAAAGTTAAAACTTAAGAAAATGGTTTTAAATTGTTAATAAACTGATAGTATGTTAAAGGTAAGAAAAATATTGTAATAAAACTGATATTTTCTCTTAAAAATTTTTTTTTAACCTGTATTAATTAAAACATTTCTTTAATGAATCCTAATAACATATCTAAGGAATCCTAAGGCAAATGGCTGGCAGAGCATTGAAGACTAATGCTACATTTCAATTCATAAAAAGACCCCAGAATGATGTCAAAATCTACCAAAACTTTTCATCCTTTAGTTAATTAGTTGTACTCAGCTTACTTTGTAATGTATATAAATGTAGGTAGACAAAAGGAAATGTTGCTAAGTGTTGTGTTGTGGCTCATACTATGTGACATCCAGTCACCCAGACGTATAAAAGACAATGTGCGTTTAGCATGAGGGGTTGTCATTATCACGGACTACTAGTGCGAGAGACTGTAAATATTGTATATACCTCTTGGTTGTACCACTCTGGTAATAAAGTAATTTATCTACATTTCACTGTATCTCTTCATTCCATGAGACAACACTAAGATAGCAAGTGCCAAAGAAATCACTGAGGAGGGGAGGGGAGTCATCAGATCTTACTTGGGCCCCCTCCCACATCAGGTTTGAGGTAGTATGCACCAGCACTGACTATTTGTCACTTCCCTGCTTTTCTTCTTTTTTTCAATACCACATGAAAATAAATTTTTAGTATTTTTATTTCCTTTTTTACTTTTGGGGGGTTGGTCTAAACTTGCAATTAGTTATTTTCTGGCTGACATGTTGGTATTTGATGTTAATTGCTGCATGCTGTTTCTGTATGATATCAATTTATGCTGGTTTCAATGTGTTGAGCAGTAGTTTTTGTTGTCATTTTGGTTCTTTTTGTTACTGGAATAAACTGCAGTGATCTCAGGAAATAATCTCATGTCATAGCAACCAAATATAACACTAGATTGGGCACATTCTGATGGCATATCACTGATTTACTTATGTTTAACTTACACTGTGTTGAATCTTTGAAATAAAGAGGAGATGGTTTGCTGATGTTATTCTAAACTGCAATGTGTTAGACTGTGTTACAAAGAAAATATGAAGAAATAAACAAATCCGAACTGTCACTGCTACTTTGAACTTTGAGTCGGTTTAGGAAGCTCTTGTATAATTCAAGTATCCAAACGTTCAAGGAACATATATGGCCATTTATCAATTCCCTAAGTCCAGTGAATTCTCATGGGAATGTAGTTAGGAAAGCAAAATACTTTAGACAACTCTTCAAACATGGTTGCAAACTGTCCAACTTTCCTTGCTCTCCTGAAATCTTGAAAAATAATTTCTACGAGAATAAGGATTCTTATTGGCTGAAATCCTATCATCACCACCCCTCAGAGTACCTCGGTGAAATCCCCTAAGAAGCAAATCTTATCCTACACCAGTCAAATACTTCCATGTTATGTTCCACATAAACCTACCTCACACTAAAAGCTTATCTGATTTATCCCCAACTAATAAAATAAAACACTTAAAATTTGTCAGATATAATTCCTCACATCAACAAAGCAAATATGAAAGAAAAGAAAAAAAAAAAAAACAATGTCCACCTTTTTTCTGCAATGGAGTATTCTTCAAAGGACAAAAAGAAAATCATTTGAGTGTTTAAGGATTAAACTTATATTACTGAAAGCTGAAACCTTCCTTGTTAACACGCCTTTCATTGATCCTCAAAACCCTTCAGGTCTAAAAGGATTTATCATTCACTTCCAAATATGCCAAGACCCCCAAAACCCTGCAACACCCAAAGGGATTCATCATTCATTCTTGTCTATGCTAAGATGCCATGTTAACTTATGGGCATTAATTCTTATCTTTCTGTTAAACAAATGCAAAACTGCAAAATCTTGTGACACTTTGCTGAAACTAATCTTCTTCCCAGAAAATGTTTTTTTTAACACAATGAGTATATGACTACATTGATTCTACAAATGCACTCAAAATATCAATATAAGATATGTGACATTGTATGAATATAGCACAAGCAAAAGACTAAATACAGACTAAGCCTGATAGGAAAAATTAATTCTCTCAGATATTTTACAACTTTTATATCATACCAGAAATTTATATTGCCTCATCAATCTACAAAGAGGTATCTTGTCTTGAACATCAAATCTCATGTGAGGGGCCTAGACTTGTGGACTGAAGTAACCTTGTGATGAACACTAGACAACCTTTCTCTATACATGCATAACACCATCACTCAGGTCCAGGCCTGACATAAGCAGTACTGTGAAAAAGTATTAGGACAAAAACTATTTCATCTTTATGAGGCATATTGACAGAAAATAAACAATTTCATTAAAGTAATTTTATTTGATTTACTCAATAAATGGTTTAACAAGAAAACAATACTTGTTACAAAATAAATTTAATATAATAGCCTTTTGCTTTGATCACAGCCTTCATTCTGTCAGGCATTGACATCACAAGCTTCTTGTATGTATCTAATGGTATCTCCTGCCAAGCAGCTTGTATTTGTTCCCAAAGTGTGTCATGCGAAGTAACATTAGATTTATCAATTCGAGAAGGGGGATAAGAAAAAATTCACTCATATCCAAGGATAATAGAATAATGAGTAGTTTAATAGGAAATAGCAAAACTTTAATATAACTTCTTTTTAATGCATTTCTTTTACACTTAGTTTTAAATAATATTTATTAGCAATTTACTTGGCTTTTCACCCTGTATTTGAATTTCAGTGAGGTTTTTTAGGAAAATCACACCTGTCCTAATGCTTTTTCACACTACTGGTAGTGTGCAAAAGTGTTAGAACAGGGGTGATTTTAAACTTTATTTTGATGCCTCATAAAAGATAAAAAATAGTTCTTGTCCTAATACTTTTGCACAGTACTGTAGATGGTGCCACCAATAAAAAATCCATATGATTTTTACGAAGTACTAACCTTCAAATGGCACATAATAAAATTTGGCCCCAATCAGACTATTAGTTTACAAATTACAGTTAAGTGAAGCTACTGTTGAAAACTTTCAAATCAATGGAAAAATCTAAATTTCGAGTGTTGATAAAACATTGCTTTCTGATGAGGAAAAATACCATTCAAGCAAAGCAATGGTTTGATAAGTGTTATTTGGACTCTGCTCCATCAGAAACAACAGACATTAAACGTGGTCGTACAGACAAATGATACTGAATGCTCAGGTTGTCCAAAATCAACAGTTGTCCTGAAAAAAAAAAAATCCACAAACATGTTTTGGTTGATTGTAAATGGAAGTTGTATGAGATAGCAGAGAAGCTGAACATATCAGAAGGCAGTGCATTCACCATTTTGCATGAACATTTGTTAATGGGAAGGCTGTTTTTTCAAAGTGGGTGCTGCATTTGCTCACAGTTGATCAAAAACAATGCCTTGACAATTCAGAGCATGGTTTGCAACTGTTTCAAAGTAACAAAGAGATTTTGTCCAAATATGACAATGAATGAAACCTGGATCCACCACTTCACACCATCAAATTGTCAATCAGCCGAGTGGACAGCAGCAGGTGAAAGCTGTTCAAAGTGACCAAAGATGCAAACAATCAGCAGGCAAGGTTTTGACATTCGTATTTTGAGATGTGTAAGGTATTTTGTTCATCCATTACCTTGAGAACGGAAGAACCATTAATAGCGAATATTATATAGCATTATTGCTGCATTTGAAAATGAAAAAGAAAAAGTGATCTTTCACCAAGACAATGCACTGTGTCACAAGTTGATCACAACGATGGCAAAACTACATGAATTGCATTTCAAATTGCTTCCACATTCACCCTATTCTCCAGATCCCACAGCAACTGCTGGCTGTTTGCAGACTTCAAAAGAATGCTCCAGGGAAAGAAAGTTGGCTCCAATAAATTGATATTGGAAACTGAGGCCAAAGACATCGTTCTACAGAAAAGGCATTGAATTGTTAGAGAACCGTTGAAATCAGTATATCATCCTAGAAGGAGACTATGTTGATGTATAAAGTCGAATTTTGCTTCAAAGTTGTTTTATAATTAGGCCTGGGATTTATTGAGTGATGTAGTAGCAGACGCTCAAGTGATACTGTTCGACCAATAGAAACATTTTTTTCTACATGGGCAATGTGGAAGTCAAACCTTCCAAATTTAGCAATGTGTGTGAGCCTCTATATTGATGAAGAAATGCTTTAATAACTTTCTTACATGAAAACAACCATAGAACCAATATATCTAAATCCAATTCAGTAAGCAATTCTAACAAGTCATATAAACAATATTTTTTTTCAAAAGTTATTTCACTATTTTCTGAAATATTTTACAACAAATATATTCTCATTGTTTGTTGACTCTGTTTAGTTCTTTCTTCTTTGATTTCAGCAACAAACGAAGTTCACCTTATTTATTTCACCTTTTCTCTCTAACAGAATTACTTTCTACTTTTTAAAATTAAAAGTAGCAACCAAGTGCTGCCATGCTTCCTTGTAAAGTTAGAGGTTACAAATTACAATTTGCTTTCTTGTGGTAAATAAATGCTCATCTTTGTAGCTTAATGAGTCTTTCCAGCTTAATGAAGCATCTGAAATGTTGTTTTAGCGTAAATAATTTTGTTTTGAAAAACACATTATTCAGTTGAAAATTCGTATATTGCAAACGTTTACTTTTAGTTTTAGAGTTCTACAATTGATTCTTTTTATTGATTTTTAATTTTAGATGACTGGTTGCATTGGGAATGTTTTTAAATGCCTACTTCAACATCAGTAAAACTTCGTAGATTCAGTAAAATACTTTCAAGTCTAGGTTTTTATTATATGCTGCCACCCACTATTTATACACTAATTCTCAGTTACTACCATCATCATCTGTTGCTAATTAACTATTCTTTTCTTCAAATTTTTAAATTACTGAGAAAACATTTCTCTTTCCATATTTTCAGTTATATGAAGACAATACTTAATGAAAATAATTTCTTTGTCTATAAACTGGCACTAAATCAGTTTTTCAGGCATTGGTAATTTCACAGAGATTACAAAATACATGTTCAATGTCATTGGTGCAAACATATTCATAAGTCTAGCCAAGTCTCAAGAGAACAGAGTAGAATGATGGTTATTGAATTATACTTCTAAAACCTGAATTAATTGTGATTGATTACCTTCATTTTAAATGTTTTTCAAATGCTGGCTTATTTTAAGTTATAAAATCCTAAAATTTTTTAAGTGAACAAGCTTTGTTGCTATCACACAAGAACTTTTTTATATCTCATGACCATGTTTGAAAAGCTAAAGAATTAACAACTATTTCTTAAATTGTGACAAATCTATGATAAAAATAAAATAACAGGATTTCTGTAATTCAAATTCAATGTTACTGTTACAATTACCATTTCTACAAACCAAATTTCCCTCAGTGTAAACTTTGTTTAGGTGATTCTATGGAGGTATATTTATGGGAAAATATAGTAAATTTCATTGCAAAACCATATTTCTTAAACAGAATTCATTAGAATCACTCTCAAAAATCAGAATAACTTTTGACAAAACTCAATTCATTAATTAGAATGTTACAAAAATGTATCACTGTTATCTATATTGTCTAAAAATATATATTGGTGTAGACATTTTATACCTAATGTAGATTAGTCTAGTTGTTTTCACATTTATGCTACGTTTTGCACATTTATCTTTTTCAAGTCGGTTTCTCTGCAAATGGTAAGTTTACTTCTTGAATGGTTGTATTTTTCCTGTTGATTTATCTGATTTTACTTTATTTTATTTTGCCTCTTATTTTTCTATTTATTTTTGTTACTAACCTAAGTTCTTTGCTAGATTTCGTAAATTGTTTTTGATTCTCATGGTTTGTCTTTATATACTAAGTTAAAACTTAGTAAACGCATGTTATTTTAGCTGTCCATTATTTTTTTTTTTTTAACTGGAGTAGATAGTACCTACTATCGTCCGGTCTCACACTCCACCCACTTCTTCTGGACAGGAGTAGAAGTGATTGCCTTGCTTCTTGTTTAGGAAGGTGTTCCCAGTTCATCTCTCTTTTTCGGTCTTGGTGTCAGTTCGGCTGGAAGCTCTTTGCAGTTAGTGAGTATGGTGGCAACGTCTCTTCATTCTGAGGGTACCGGGTTGGCAGTTTCCTGGTTGCTGCTTCCAACTGGTAGTTAGGAGCCCAAACTCTTGCGTAGCGTCTTGAGAGGCTGCTCTGATCAACAATTGAATAATATCGGGGTTCCTGTAGTGCCATTTTGCACATGGACAGGCGTCCCTGCATGAATCTCCAATGGGCAACCCCCGAGGCCACATTATGCTGCAGGCAGCGCCAGTCTCCATCCTTCACCTGCTGCAATTAGTGACCATCTGACCCTACTCTAGACCTCTCTTTTCCCAACTAAACCACTATGAATTCATACAAATGAAACAGCAAGACTAAACCAGCTAGTCATAAAACGCCCAAACCTATCTGTGTTTCCTTCACAAACATATGAGGTATCTGCAGTAACTTTAACAGTGTAGAATCATTCCTCCAAACTAACTCACCCGATATCTTAGCCATATGTGAGACTAACCTTGACCCTTCTATCCCCTCCTGATGCTTCTATCCGTTCCTGGTTACCTTCCCCTCTTCAGGAAGGACTCCAATGTCCATATGCATGGGCTTGGTGTTTATGTCAGCGAACACCTCCCCCTAGCCAGGGTCACATATCTTGAATCCCTGGATCATTCTTTCATGTGCTTCCGTCTCTCACTTCTAAGCTCGGTTAGCTATCTCTTCTTCCTCTACCGCTCACCCTCCTCCTCTGGTTGTTCAGTACTTGATAGCATCTCTATTAATATCGACAAGGCCATTTCTTCTCATCCATCTGCCCATATATTTGTGTTTGGCGATTTTACCACCCACCATACCAAGTGGTTTGAAAACTGTCACCGACCTTGCTGGGATCTGCACCATGTATTTTTCAATAACCCAATCTCTAACGCAAGTGGTGGACTTCCCCACTCGTTTCTCTAATAATCCTAATGGAAGGGACTCTTTACTAGACCTCTGCTTCACTTCCATCCCAGACTCTTGCACTAACAGGCAGCTCTGCCCTCTCGGAAACTCTGACCACGCCGTAGGATCCGTCAACATCTCAATCCACTCTTACTCTACCCAAGAAACCCAGATCAACAGAATATCGTACTGCTACCAGAGAGCAGACTGGGATTCGTTCCGAGACTTTCTCTGTGACGTCCCCTGGAACAACGTCTTCGGTCTTCCTGTCGAAGACTGTGCGTACAAGGTCTCCTCTTGGGTTAAGGCTAGCATCGATGCTTTCATCCCGGCCAGGAAATTCCTGCTAAAATCAAATTCGTCCCTCTGGTTCTCATCTGCTGGCTTGGCTGCCATTGCCCACCGGAACCATTTCTTCCGGTTCTACCGAAGCTACTCGTCAAACCAAAACAGGCGCCTTTTCGCCTCAACTCGTAATAAGTGCAAAAAAGTACTGAACGAAGCTAAGAGGGCGTTTGCTACCAGAATAAAGCAACACATAGCATCCTCTAAGTTCGACGCTTTTGCAGAGTCGCCAGTAATGGCGACTCTGCAAAAGCGTGCTCAACAAGAGCAAGACTTCAATACCCCCCTAATCAATAAATTTGAAGTTCTCACCTCCCCAGCGGACAAGGCTGAATGCTTTGCCCGTAAATTCTCCACCAATTCAACACTGGACTCGTCAGGATTACCTACACCCGACTTCCCACCTAGAACTAAGGCTCAACTACATAACATCCACATTACACCCTTGCTGGTCTCTAAGATAATCTCAAAACTTGACCCTCACAAAGCAAGCGGCAGGGACGGAGTCCCAATCATAGTCCTGAAGAAATGTGCCCCAGAACTCTCCTCTGTCCTCTCTAAACTCTATAACCTCTGCCTATCTGCTTCCTGTTTTCCTGCCTGTTGGAAGTCCTCCTGTGTAGTTCCTATATTTAAGAATTCTGGCAAACCCTCAGACCCCACC
Source organism: Ascarosepion bandense (assembly GCA_037127315.1). Lineage (NCBI taxonomy): Eukaryota > Metazoa > Mollusca > Cephalopoda > Sepiida > Sepiidae > Ascarosepion > Ascarosepion bandense. The sequence continues at coordinate 4,085,589 of JBBBDQ010001382.1, read as the reverse complement.
AATTACCGTCCTATTAGTCTCCTTCTGATATTCGGCAAAGTTTTCGAAGCCATTATCAACGCCGAGGTGATTCAGCATCTCGCGGTCCACAGGCTTCTCTCGGACAAACAGTACGGGTTTCGCTTCACCAGGTCTACTGCTGATATGCTAACGACCATTACCGAGTACATATACCGGGCTCTTGACAAGAATGGCGAAGCCCAAACCATTGCCTTGGATATCTCCAAAGCGTTCGACAGAGTCTGGCACACTGGCCTTTTATGCAAACTGCGGAGCTACAGTATAACTGGACATTTGTTTGATCTCATCCAGTCATTCCTCTCTAACTGCACATTGAAGGTAGTATTAAATGGGCATGCCTCCCAAAACTACCATACGAACGCAGGCATCCCTCAAGGTTCCATACTAGGTCCCACGCTCTTTCTGATGTACATTAATGATCTCCCCAATGCCATTAGATTCCAAGTAGGCATGTACACTGATGACACCACAATTTACTCTTGCCTCGATCAAAAACCTGGTGTGGGCAACAAAATGAACCTCGCTGTTGAGCTTGAAAAGGACCTCCAATCCGTAGTGACCTGGGGTAGGAAATGGCTAGTAAATTTCAATGCTTCTAAAACAAAGCTGCTATCAACTAACCACCATAGACAATCACATCTACCTCCCATTAGCATGGAACAAGCTTGCCTCCCAGAGAGTAAAACACTACGCCTCCTTGGCCTTACACTCTTGGCGGACCTCAAATGGAATGACTATATAGAATCCATTGCCAAATCCGCTGCCCGGAAGTTTTCCTGCCTGAATCTATCCTGCACATATATAAATCTACCATCCATCCGTGTAATGAGTACCGCTGCCACATCTGGTCAGGTGCTCCTGCTACTCTCCTTGGGCTTCTTGGCAAAATACAACGGAGAATCTGTAACATGATCGATACTGACTTGCCAGACCGGCTGCAACCACTCTCTCACCAACATGATGTGGCTTCTCTGTGCCTCTTCTACAAATACTTTCATGGCTTCTGCTCTGATGAACTTAGAGCATTGGTGCCGCCTAGGTATGAATTTACACGAGATACTAGATTTGCAACTAGGTCCCACCCTTTTACAGTAAAACAGATAAGATGTATCTGTAATTTCTACTCCAACAGCTTCTTTTCTTGCGTTTCCCGCCTGTGGAATTCCCTTCCACATGTCTGCTTTCCCGATGGCTACAATCTCCAGGAGTTTAAATGTAAAGTCAATAGACACCTCCTATCACACTAACTTGCAGCTATTCTCCCAACACTCTCACCATCTATCCAACCCTCATTCTCGGTATCCTAACCCGTCTATCACCCTCCTTCTGACTTCTCCTATACCTAACCATCCTTTCTCACCACTCTATGTAACCCCCTGCACAATAGTGGCAGTGAAATGTCTTGCTCGGGGTGAAACGATTATAATAAAAAAAAAATTTCCATTAAAAATCTTAGAGAAAGAGATAAAAAATAAAAAAAATATTAAACACACACTTTCTTGGACTAAAACAAAAACAACCCAAACAACACTTGCAGCATTTGCATTGAAACAGGACAAGAGGTCAGATTTTTTTTTTTTTTTACTATTACAAGTATGAAGATAGTAAATAAATGCTGAAGATAAAATTTAATTTCATCTTATAACATATGCAGCATATAAATATTGACGAGCATTCTTTATTCTAAATCAAATTAGCTGTGATTTATTATTAATTCATTTTATGAAATTATTAATTTTACTATTGTTCAATTGAATAAGCCACATTTATAATTATGTAAGGTTTCTAAAATTACATTTGGTATACAACTATTTGTATGTTAATGCTTTATTTGTGTAAACATAGAACAGCTATTGATTTGAATTAAGCTTTTTATAATGGGTTATTAATTGCGGCATTCTTGGTATTCAGAACAATTACATCACCTAAAGAATATATTTAGATTCTGTATCTTAGTTTCTTTCAGGTTCATAAGCAAAATGGAGAAGAACAATTAAATTAAAAAATAGATTACGTAAACTCCCACAAGGAATTTAAATGCATTTGCAATGACTATAGACCAAAGTTACATAAAAATATTTTTACAGATGAGACACAGTTGCAATATCAGTTTGAAAGCAAAATCAAAGATTTCTTACTACAGGTTGGTTAGATTATTATTTGCAATAAAACTGAAAAATAAGTTATTGATAAAGGTATAGTGATTTTATATTAAAATCACTCAAATTCAATTTAAAAGATTTTAGTAAATACTGATTTCTCTTCAAATCATTATGACAAAGGCAAGTTTTCTTGCAAAAACAATTTTGAAGAAATATAAAGTAAAATCTTAATATATCCAAATTTAAGAAATCATGCTAAATACAGTAAAAAACAAAAACAAAGGTTTAATAACACTATACATTCCAAATAAAACGTGCATAGGTAGGGATGAAATTATATATAGAAATTTTCTTACTTCTATATTATCTCTATTTTTTTAAATCATTTGGGAACATTTGACTAGTTGACAAAGAGTGACTCATATCAATTTATACCAAATACATGTCAAGATACTATTAAATACTAAGCAATTCCTTGGTTAACTGAAGTCAATATAAACATGAGACAAGTAGAAGAGATATCAAAAGAAGATAATCATTTTTCTTTGTAAATTACTATTCTAATATTAATTAAATAGGCATTACTAGAACTCCAGAAAAGACAAATACAAAGCATTTGTGATATCATCAAATCATCATACATGGGTATCTTTAAACAGCTTTTATTATTTCAACATAGATTATTAAGTGATAGAGATACATAAGGAGACACTATTACATCAATATTTGATGTGCTTTAGAAACTCATTTGTAATTTATGACATGAGCCACAATGAAACGCCAACATTTATCATCGCTACACACACACAGACAGGAAAAATATCTACTACCATCTATTAAAAGGTCAATATGTAATAATTGCATGGATGTTAAAACTTACAGAAATTGTACATCTAAGATGTAATCTTTGCAAGTCTCATTTTAACATCTGCACATACCATCATGGTTTTTCAATGAATTAACAGATAATAGAAAAAACTCTATATAGTTTTCTTGTATAAACAGACTGTATAGAAATGTCTTTTTTGCTGTGCTATTTTGTCTTAAATAAAATATATAAGCATAATTAAAATTGTTTTATTACCGTATTCCTTAATTATTAAACAGCTGCAGAAGTGTTAAAAAATCTAAAAGTTTGACATTCTAATGATGCAAGTGGCAGAATATAGATGAAGACAAATATAAAGAATCTGCAATAAGTTGTTACATACAGATTTTTCTTTTCAAAGGAAAGTCTATTAAATAGGTTAAGAGTGTTCCCCTTGTATTGACAATTCTATTCTCCAATTCAGGTTTTATTTCTGACTGTAAGAATTTTCTTTGAATGTTGATAAAGTAAATTACAAAAAAAAAAAAAAAAAAAAAAAAAAATATATATATATATATATATATATATATAAAAATTTTAAAAAATTTACAAAAGCAACAGTACAAAATTTTTATACTTTATATAAAATAAAAACAAGAAAAGAACAAGACTGATATAGTATATAGATGTATTATCAAAAAGGAAGTGTATAGTAAGATCTTAACTGCTTAACTGGGAAGAAGCAAAGTGTTACGAGTTTCAGTGATAATTTTAATCTTATAACCTTAAGGAAAACCCACCTACACTCATAGAAATGTCTGAAGAAAAAATATTTTTAAAAATAAATAAAAATAACATCTTACAGCAAATAATATAAGCACAACTGTATTTAGTTGTATCAGAAATGACAGACTCCAGTGTTGAATAAGCATAGTGAGATGAATGATAATGATGAGGGAAAAGATAATAAACAGAAGAAAAATTGAATGTAAAAGTTAAGCAGTGAAAGATTGAAAAAAAAAAAATTAAAATGTAGAGAAAAAAAAACAATTGTATTAATAGATATGTTGAAAGCAGTTTTGTAGAATTAGTTGTTAGAATTGGTTTCATTTTCACCTTTTTTGTAACAAGGCACCATCCTTTCTTTAAGTGTTGATGTCAACATTCTGAGAGAAGTTGAGATTTAGATCCGGCTTCAATGTCCACCCTACAAATTGGGCATTTTGTATTTGTGACTAACCATTGATCAACACAATTTATGTGGAAAAGATGCATACAAGGTAAGCGGCTGCAAAAAACAAAAGTACAATGGATAAAATACAAAAATAAATTTAAACTAAAACAAATAAAATAAAAGTTTACTAAATTCATTTGAAAAAAATTTGGTGACTGTTTTTCTGATCTCAAGTTTTTGGAATAAACTAACAGTCAGTTTAAGTGCCATACGTGATACACACTTGGGCGATCATGTCTCAAAAGACTGGGCAGAAGATTATCTCTGCAGTAGGTTGCCATTGCTTTCTGCGGTAGACTGGTTGCCGACCAAGGCTATAGAACCCAATCTGTCCTGTTATTTAACCCATAACTGGAAGGAATAGATGGATTAATACTTTTCCCAAGGGTATTTGCACGTAAGTGAATGCAAGGAATTCAACTGGAGTTCAAACTTGGCTCTCCGATTTCTCGTTCCAAGCTGATATCCGCTGCGCCACAACGCACATCATAAACTAACATTTTGCCTTAAAACAGTATAAACCAACCATTCCCTTAGAAACCACTATTTAAATATATGAATAATGCTGTAGCGGCATGTAGAAAAGTCAACTTCCACACAGAACACAAATACATACACATTATATATATAAAAAGGTGCTGTATGGACAACTACCAAACTCCAAGCATTCAGTTGGACGTCCACTCTTAAAAAACAAATTGAAAGACAACGTGAAACATCTCAACTTTGATCTGAAAACCTGGGAAGTCCAAGCATCATATATATATATATATATATATATATATAGTGTATTTTGGCATCATTTTTTCATTAATGCAGGTTTCATTGAATAATATAGACAAGTTTTGTCTATTAATTTTGTGTAGGATCCGTTCATACCGTCTGATATACTTGATGGTGATGTCGTTGAAAGACAACAAAAAATCACAGTAATTGTTGATTTTTTTTATCGGGTCTAAGCTTTCGGCTTACATAAGCCATTATCAAAGAGTAAATATTAACACACAGTAAACATAGAACATTTAAGTTATTAACAATAAAGAGAATTGAAAATATAAGTCCATCCCTACCATGGCGGATGGCCGAAGACAGTGACAAAATAGTGGCGTTGTGGTCCCTGGTCTGATTACAGACATTTGAGTATGTTATTGGAAATATCAAAATTGATTGTATTCAAACCAGGTTTAAATTGTTTAATGTAGATTGCTTCAAGGATTTTTAGTTTCTGTTTATTATTTTCTTGTTTAAGTATGTATGTGTTATCAACAAGCGTTTTTCTCAGAAGTGTGCGTTGATAACCGTGTTGTTCTAAATGACGGAATATATTTGAATTTTCATTTAAGTGCAACGTCAGACACCGTGAGAGCAAATTTGTGGTGTGGCCAATGTAGATATTATTGAGGTTGTTAGAGATACATTTTCTAAATGGACATATGAATTTATATACTACATCGGTTTTTTGCAAATCACTAACGGTGGTGGAAGAGTCGTTGCGGACGAATGAATTAGATGTAGTGGATTTAGTGTAATATATAATAAACTTAATTCTTTTGTTAGAGTCTGTCGGAGAAATATTAGTATTTATGAGTTTTTTTAGGATGTTTTCATCTAGTTGGTAGTTGGAGTGCATCTGGCTACGGTATAAGAGAGTGATATGTTTAGGATTGGTTGGGTTAGTATCATGTGTTGTTTTTTCCATGTTAAGCTTTTTAAGAAAATAACGTATTTGTTCATCAACTATGTAGTTGGGAAAATTATTATTGATGAGTGTCTGTTTTATGTTTTTTAGTTCACTGTGGAAGATCTGATTTGTAGATAAATTGACTTTTGCACAATATAATAGATTTTTTTATAATGGCTATTTTGTAATAGTGGGGGCATTCACTAATATAATTGAGTGTGGAAGGGATTTTTATTAGTGGGTTTTTGATACGGTGAGATAGTAAATTTATTGTTGTCAGTGTTAATTAATATATCAAGAAAAGGAATTTTGTTATCTTTGCTAAGTTCATAAGTAAATTTTAAAACAGAGTTATTTTGAAACTGTTTTTGAAGTTGTAAGATTTCATCGGTATTTTTAATTAATAGTAGGATATCATCAACATATCATAGATATATTGATGGTTTTGTAAATTTTTGCAAAGGTAGTATTTTCAAGGTTAGACATGTAGAAATTTAGTAATTTCTACATGTCTAACCTTGAAAATACTACCTCAGCACGTAATAAGTGTAAAAAAGTACTGAATGAAGTTTGCTACCAGAATGAGGTAACGCAAAGCATCCTCTAAGTTCGGCTCCAAAGATTACTGGCGACTCCGCAAAAGCGTGCTCAACAAGAGCAAGACTTCAATAATCAATGAATTTGAAGTTTTCACCTCCCCAGCGGACAAGACAGAATGCTTTGCCTGTAGATTCTCCACCAATTCAACACCACTGGACTCGTTAGGAATACCTACACCCAATTTCCCACCCAGAACTAAGGCTCAACTACATAACATCCACATTACAACCTCGCTGGTCTCCAAGATAATTGCACAACTTGACCCTCACAAAGCGAGCGGTGGGGACAAAATCCCAATCATAGTCCTGAAGAAATGTGCCCCAGAACTCTCCTCTGTCCTCTCTAAACTCTATAACCTCTGCCTATCTGCTTCCTGTTTTCCTGCCTGTTGGAAGTCCTCCTGTGTAGTTCCTATATTTAAGAATTCTGGCAAACCCTCAGACCCCGCCAATTACCGTCCTATTAGTCTCCTTCTGATATTCGGCAAAGTTTTCGAAGCCATTATCAACGCCGAGGTGATTCAGCATCTCACAGCCCACAGGCTTCTCTCTGACAAACAGTACGGGTTTCACTTCACCAGGTCTACTGCTGATATTACCGAGTACATATACCGGGCTCTTGACAAGAATGGCGAAGCCCGAACCGTTACCTTGGTTATCTTCAAAGAGTTCGACAGGGTCTGGCACGCTGGCCTCTTATGCAAACTGCGGAGCTACGGTATAACTGGACATCTGTTTGACCTCATCCAGTCATTCCTCTCTAACTGCACATTGAAGGTAGTATTAAATGGGCATGCCCCCCAAAACTACCATACGAACACAGGCGTCCCTCAAGGTTCCATACTAGGTCCCACGATCTTTCTGATGTACATTAATGATCTCCCAGACGCCATTAGATCCCAAGTAGGCATGTATGCCGATGACACCACAATCTACTTTCGCCTTGATCAAAAACCCGGTGTGTGCGACAAAGCGAACCTCACTGCCGAGCTTGAAACGGATCTCCAATCCGGAGTGGCCTGGGGTAGGAAATGGCTAGTAAATTTCAATGCTTCTAAAACGAAGCTGTTATCAACTAACCACCATAGACAATCGCATCTACCTCCCATTAGTATGGAACAGGCTTGCCTCCCAGAGAGTAAAACACTACGCCTCCTTGGCCTTACACTTTCGGCGGACCTCAAATGGAATGACTATATTGAATCCATTGCCAAATCTGCGGCTATGAAAGTCGGCTCTCTGTGCAGGGCCCAGAAGTTTTTCCTGCCTGAATCTATCCTGCACATATACAAATCTACCATCCGTCCATGTATTGAATACTGCTGCCATATATGGTCGGGTGCCCCTGCTACTCTCCTTGGGCTTCTTGACAAAATACAAAGGAGAATCTGTAACATGATCGATACTGACTTGCCAGACCGGCTGCAACCACTCTCTCACCAACATGATGTGGCTTCTCTGTGCCTCTTCTACAAGTACTTTCATGGCTTCTGCTCCGATGAACTTAGATCACTGGTGCCACCTAAGCACGAATTTGCATGAGATACTAGATTAGAAACTAGGTCCCACCCTTTTACAGTTAAACAGATAAGATGTATCTGTAATTTCTACTCCAACAGCTTCTTTTCTCGCGCTTCCTGCCTGTGGAATTCCCTTCCACAAGTCTGCTTTCCCGACAGCTACAATCTCCAGGTGTTTAAATGTAGGGTCAATAGACACCTCCTATCACACTAACTTCTAATTATTCTCTGAACACTCATCTACCCAACCCTCATTCTCGGTATCCTTACCCGCCTATTACCCACCCTCTGACATTTCCTATATTTAATCATCCTTGCTCCACTCTATGTAGCCCCCTGCACAGTAGTGGCAGTGAAATGCCTTGCTCAGGGTGAAACGCTTATAAAAATATATATATATATATATATATATATATATATATATACATAAATACATAGAATAAATAAAGAACAGGTAGGAGAAAAGTGTCTTTAATCTAACATGTTTTACTTTAACAAGAGGTTTTTTTTAATAGATGAATGGTTCTAAAATTTTCTAAAAATTAAAAAAAAAATCAAAGAAACAGTATGTTGATTGTGGTTTGATTTAATTCATGAGTCGCTAGAATGTTAAACAAATGTATTTCATTTTATCATTCACACACACATTCATACATGATTTTCTCAAACACACATTTTAAAAAAGAAAAACTATTTTCTCTATAATTTGTACATTAATCACCAGGTGCTTCTACTCCCCACAGAATGCCACTTATACACTAGGTAAATGTTTACAATTTTTCAGAGAACAATGAAAAAAATCTATTTTAGAAAATAATATAAAGAAAAATTATGTCTATATAAACATTATAATCCAAGGAATTAACTAAAGTCAACATGATTAAAATATATCTAAATTCAAGTTTTTAAATGCAATTTAATGAAGAAAATTTTAACTCTTACTTTTTAGTATTAATGTTTTAGTGCATGAGGGATGGTAACACCAGTTCAATATTTTACTCCATTAAGAAGTAAAAAAAAAGGGGTGATAACCCTCATTCAACATTTTAATGAGATATCAATTTTCAAAATACCTCTTCACCACATTAGCAATAACAAATATAAAAATGTTCTGTAAACCTTTGATTATACAAACATGAAACGAGTGATAATGCTTTTTATAGCTAAAATTAAAGATATTCAGAAAGATATCTATATACTCATGTTAATAGATTAATAATTACTTACACATAAGCGTAAATAATTATTATAATCTTGATCACAATATAACAAGATATTATCCAAAAACTAATGCTTCCTATATATTTCCACAGAACCTACAACATACCTGATATGGCCGGCTTACATAAAAAGTGGCATAGCTTTTTGAGCAACACCTGCAGCTTACTACTAATTTTCAAAACAGGGTTTCATATAATACACCATAAAATGATACAATGTAAAATAACAGTAGCTTCATTCACAGAAAGGAGATCGTATCTATTTGCAAGAACTGGAAAATTTACCAAAAAAGTAGTTGATGAACAAGAACCTTTGGAAAAATTTCATATTAATGGACATATAAAAATTTTTTTGGAAGTTAAAAAACTGATTCCATAATTGAAAGGTTGCTGATAAAGATATTTCAATAATTCACATACTAAAACTGATTGAAGAAAAATGATTGTTGCTAGAATCATTGGAAAATGATTTGAAACTTGCATAAACTTACCGTACATCTTCACCATTCTCAAATTCACACAAGCATATTGTACATTTCTCATTATCATCATCCATATTCCGCTTTACCTTAGGGAAGAGGAAACAAATAGAGAAATGAATTAAAGTTTTCTTCACCATTTTCTCATGAAAAAAAGAAGAATGACATCAATAATACTTTCTATCAGTCATTTAGGACTTAGCAAAATATTTCAGAGTTGAGAAAAAAAATTTTATGTAGTGTCTAAGTACAAATTCATGATCTAATAGCAGCAAAGTATCCGCAAAATAATTTCATTCTTTTCCTCAAATTGTCTAAGTGTATCATCTGACACAGCAGGAATCACTACATTGTAAACAAAAAGAAATATTTGAATGCAGGCAGCATGATTATAATGGTTATGTTTAATAAGTAATGATGAGTAGCATCTCATTAGATTTCATCCTAGGAATTCCTGGATGACAAACGTGGAATTCCTTTAACATGCATCTTCGCAAGGATGTTATAACTATCAGCACACAATCACATATTGAAAATGCGTTATTTTCATTTACCTTTCTATTTTTGACTTGACATGTAATTTGATCCTACATTTTCAATATGAAGTTATTGTTTCATGACTTAAGTCTTATTTCTTCCAGAGTTATAGGCAACACTCATGGTGTTATATAAGACATTTTTATTTTCATTTTCAGCCCATAATGCCGCAACCACTGTATCTTCAAGTGGTTTGCTGAATTTCAAAACTAAGCAAGACAGTCCATCAGCAGAACATAATTTCTTTGATGGTAAAAATTCCATTTTATAGTTGTAATTCAGTAGTACAGTTCCCCATTGTTGCAGTCTATTTGCTGTATATGTGGGAACACCCTTTTTTAAACCATATATAGACACTAATAGACAATGGTTGGTTTGTAAGAGAAATTCTTGTTCATGTAGGAATTTATGGAATTTTTTCATGTCAAAAACTATAGCCAAAGCTTCTTTCTCAATCTAGCTGTATTTTTTCTCAACAACTGTTAACAACCTCAAAGCATGCACTATTGGCTTAGTCGTTCCATCGTAATATTTATGTAATATTACTGCTCCAATTCCAGAATCACTTTCATCTGAGGCAATGACAATATTTAATTTGGGATCAAAATGCATTAGTGATAAGTTATATATCATGACTTTTTTGATCTTTTCAAAACATTTTAGCATTTCTGTCCAAATCCATTTAGTGTCATTCTTTAACAAGACATTTAAAGGTGCTGTTAACTCATGCATATTTGATATATAAACATGCCAGTAGTTTGCAAACTCTAAAACTGCTTGTAATTTCACAAAATTGGTCAGGGATGGCATGCCTATTTGTGCTTGATCATACAGGATCTGGTTGTTGACCCCTTTTTATCAATAATTTGTCCCAGATATTTTATTCTGGACATAAACAGTTCATATTTTGTTTAACTAATTTTGAACACCTATTCTTTGATTCTTTCAAATACTATTTTTATGTCTTCTGCATGCTAGCATCTGGTTGCGCTTTTAATCAGTATGTCATCCAGATATGTTTGCATGCAATCTAACCCAGTAATCATTGTATCCATAATTTGCTGAAAAATGCTCTGAGCTACCTTTATACTGAAAGGAACTCAGCCAAATTTATATAGACCTTTATGAATGTTGATAGTAATTTTGAACTCTCTTCTACCTCTATTTGTAGGTAGATGTCTGACAACTCCAATTTACAAAAAATTTCCCCACCATTTTGTCTGGCGAAAATTTCTTCAAGACTTGATAATGGATAATTATAATTTTGTAAGCTTTCATTAAGCCTTGTTGAGAAAGCAGCACATACATAGATTTTATTATACTTTTATTCACATAAACAGTCAGCAGTGTAGTCTACTTTGGAAATGACCCCTAATTATTCTAGCCTTTCCAATTACTTATTGATTGGATCTAATGCTGCAAAAAGTACACTCCTTTTCAGTCTGAATATTGGTGTTGCATTTTCTCCAATTTTATTGGAATTCACTATAGCATCTGGAGTGAATGATTCAGACATTTTTCCTCCATTGTTTCTTAAACGGCAATTTGAAAAAAATGTTTTTTTAACTGAAATTGCCATTCATATTGTTTGTTTTGTTGTTGTTACTGTAGTTCTTGCTGTTGTGTTTACAGTGCCAACATTTGAAATATGATTGATTTCAGTTCATCCATTGTCTTTGTATTTCTCTGAATATTTAAATTACTATGTGTAGGACATGTATTTTTTTCTCTGTAGTCTTTGTCGCCACTTTTGTAACGTTAGTTTTTCGTAATGTTATTCTGAAGGAAACCTTTGGTAACTTACTATTAGTGAGTTATATTTTTGGGTATCTTCACAAAGTCAACGTACTAAACAAATCCTTCAAATAAACATAATAATGCTCTTGGAATAATTCTTATGAGTGAATACTCAGAAACAATTACTTCAATGACACACAACACTGGAATGATGCACAACACAGAACACACCCAGACTTCTGTCTGAGTGTATAATTAAATAGTTATGGTCATTTGATCTCAGTAGCAAAATTCATTCAACTTTCTTTCTAGAAAACAAAACCCAAGAAAAAATTAGAAAAAAACTTAATCCCTGTACTTTGTTAGTTGTCTTTAATGCAACTTGTATAAAAGAGGAATTGCTGCCAATATATAAGTAAAGAACAAGTTGGAAAAGTGTCTTTAAAATGTTTTACTTTATTATGTTTCCTCAGAGATTTAAGATACAGATTTAAAACTTTGTTAATCAAATCTCTGAAAAAAACTTCAAGTGAAACATGACACTTTTTCTACCTGTTCTTTACCAGTTTATTATCTTGCTGGATTTCAATCTGTATATTCAACTTACACACACACAAATATGCTTTCAAAAATATTACAATATTTTAAAACTGATTTACCTTTGTATATTTATGTGGTAAAGTGTTTTGGTCAATTACTGCTTGGCTAGCCCCTCTGGTCATGCCTGGCATATGACTGTCCAGTGGGTTGGTCTGGAATAATAAGAGCAATAATAAAAGTGTATATTCTACTGAAAAGAATGTAGATAGAGAAACATTTTTCAAATACAAGAGAACAGATATTTGTGGCAGAAGTAATAAAAAAAAAATGCATAAATAAGAAAAATAAAAAATTAGAATGATTGCTTTTGAGGGCCATGTTTTTCAGTGCTGCTTTTTATTTCATCATATTTAGTTTCCATGACATCTATCTAATCTAATCTAACCTTATTTATAAATGGAACTTTATGTGTGTGTCTGTGTGTATACGTTACCTATATACACCAAAACTGCTGAAACGATTTTCTTGAAAATTTACACAGTTGTACTATAAGTGCCAGCGAGTGTTCTTAGCTAGGTTTTGTGTTGAGGTACCCCTGATAAATATCGAAAATCAATAATCGAAATAAATCAGGTTATAGAAGGAGTGGTCCAATTTTAACCAAATTTTATACACTCACAGACAAAGACATAACAAACGATATTCAGAAGTTTCAAGGTTGCAGTTCTATCCTTGGATGACTTACTTGACTCCAATATTGGAAATCAATACCCTGATATCCTACCGGGTCTGATCAAAATCAGTTTTTCAGTTATTTTATTTTAGTTTTTGCTTCGGGTTCGGCACTAAGTAGGTATAATTGTAGTTCTTAGTCTCAGCCATGATACCATTTACTCAGAGAACTTATTTAGCCTTCAAAATTCAGTTTACGACGAAAAAAACTTATTTGATATCAATACAAGGAAATCAAAATTTGACTTACATCTATTCATTTTTCTTTCAGTCTACGGTTTCACTTTAACTAGAAACAACTATTGCTTTTTAGTCTTTCGTGCCAACATCCAAAGAGTCTGAGCTCCAGGACCATGGATTAGTTTTAAAGCTTTCATTACACCCGAGCAACGCTGGGCTATACTGCTAGTTTATTCATAAAATTAATAACTAAGATTCTAAACTTCAATTTATCTACTGATTCATTACTGAGTAAAAGCAAGGAGCTCAATGAAAAAAAAAACATTTTGATTGTTAGAAAAATTAATGCACTTGTTAGAAAAACACAAATGTGAAAAAGAGAAATACAAGAAACAAAAGATTTTAGAAAACACTTGGTAAGATAAGTATTTACGACACATTATTAAGTTCTGTACAGTAATAAAAACAAATACCTAAAATGATTAAAGTGATTTTAATAGTTAATGATGATAAAAGACAAATATAATATCATTTGATAGTCAAGTGATTATTTTAAGCAATAATGGCAGGAAAAGCTGTTTAAAAAAAAAAAAAAGAAACTTAAGTAGTAATTTTAAAATATATTGTCTTATGAAACAGCAGCGGTTAAATTAATTGAAGACAATAAATGGGAAGTTACAAGAAATGTGATGTGGTTGTCCTAGCAAAGCCTTAGTGACCTGTTGTCAGTTGTGTCAGGATAAATCCTTGTCTGAGAACAAGCTGTCAGCTCACAGTTGTCGGTCGTTCACGGTGTTGACACAGCAGCTGGTCTTTGGGTTGACCTCTTCAACTGTTACCTCTCTTACCCACATTGTGACTTTGATCTTAAGAGAGTTAAGCTAAATTATCACTAAAATAAACCAAGTTGGATACATACACAATTGGGGAAACAAAATGGTACCAATTTTAGAAATAAAATAAATGACATCTGCATAAACTGTAGATAGTATTTATATACCAAAAAATAAGAAAAAAATAATTACAGTTTGTTGTCTTCCCAACCCGTTCCTATTAATTGGTGATGGAACGAAAGTTTTGGCCAGTTTCTCTAAGTTGGGCCAGACTTATTAATCAGGTAACTGGTGAATTCAAACATGACTGTTTGTAATTTGTGAAAATGTTCGTTAATGTTTTTCTTCTTATATTATAATCAGTTTGGCACAAGGTTTTCATCAGGGTTTTTCTCTTCTTCAGCAGAGAACTTTGGTTATCATTTCAAACTTTGATTGGCAACTCCAAACTGACTGCAAAACCACTTCACCTCTGGTTGAAAGTTATACGGTTGGTGGCAACAGCGTGGTGACTAACTCCGTCTCACTACATCTCCAAGCAGAAACTCACGAGAACTGTCTTTATCCTCTGCAGGCTCTCGTATTTATGCGTATCCCTTTTTACTGGTGTGGTAAGGATGCATAAGGGGTGTTATGCAAATATTTTAATATTCAACCAGTCTTCCTTCTCTGCTTCACACATCCAGTCATGGACTGTTCTTTACCCTCCCCTTTGGGCAGAGTTATTACATCATGCTTAACTCTTGCTCCCTTTAACGAATTCCAATTTAAAGAAATATGAATAAAAATCCCTTTCCTTAACCATTTTGTTTATAATTTTCAATATGGCAACCCTGACATTCTGACTGCACAATCATGCAAGTGTGTCTCAGCTGTATCCGCCAGGAACAGGGAAAAAAAAATTTCTCCTCAATTGTTTTTCTGTCTACGTTTCATGTGTCTGTTACACTTATTTCAACACAGTGGTCTTGACATTTGACTTATAATTATATCAGCCATATTTCACCAAAGGTTTAGGAAAATAAAAAAAATAAATTTTTTTCCTCAATTGTTTCTCTCATCTACAGATAGCGGTTCTGTTGCAGATAATTCAAACACAGTCGATTAACATCTGACCTCTGATCATGTCAGCTATCATTTGCTGAATTCTAGCTGGGAAAATGTGAACCTAAAAAAAAAAATTGCCCTTTAATCGTTTTTTTTTTGTGTATGCATTGTTAGCAATGTCTCATCTCTTTCAACAAGGTGCCTTTGACACTTGACCTCCCAGCTGTGTCTCACTGGATAACAACAATCATATGGCATGATTACATTTCATTCCTAATTTTAGCCAATTTGCAATCCACATAGGAGTTGCAGGTTCGATTCCTGCCAAATGACAAACATTTTCATCACAAAAATTTATCGTAAATAATCAGACCAGTAAAAATAAATATATAATAGTGTTTGATTACAAAAAGAATATCTGATTAAATACGAGTATTGAGGAAAAATAATGTTCAAATAAATCATTTCAAATTGTTGGTTGTTTAAAGACCAATTTTTTAATCTTCGTTAATTTCCGTCATATTCTAAACATATACTGTTAAATATAAAACACAATGAATGTCTATTATGTTTAATCACAGGCCGTTCTAAACATCGTATTTTGGCTTTAATTTCAGTTGAAAATTAAGACAAAAATCCTCCAACATATGGATAATTTTTTATTAAGTTGGTTCTAAGCTTTCGGCTCAAATGAGCCATCTTCAGAGAGGTTACAAGAATGTTAACACAAAAACATTGACCAACAGTGACGATTTTATCTTGTGTTGGTATATAACTCCACTAAGCAACAGCAACAGTTACGAAAAATGGCAAACGCAGTTTACAAATTTCTAAAGCGAAACAATGTCACACCACATGTGAGCTTGAAATGATAACAGAACTATTCATTTAAATGCAATGTAATGTGTTTTTGGTTACTATTGCCATTGCTTAGCAGAGTTTAATGTCAACACAATATAAAATCATCGCTGATGGGGAATGCTTTTGGGTTAACATCCCATATATATATATATATATATATATATATATATACATACATAATATATATAAACATAATATAAAAATAAACATGTATAAAAATATATACATAAAAACATATATATACATATATACATAAAAACATATATATACATATATACATATATATATTTATTATAAATTATATTTTAGAACATGTACATAATTATTTCATATATATTCGCTACGAAGGTACGTTTGTTTCGACATTGAAACTTCAATGCCTCATCAGGCAGTGTATAAAGTAATGGAAATCCCTTTTCTTTGTATTTATTTAGTTTTGTCCAAGGTGTTGGTGGGTGGAGTTAGTGATAGGGGAATAAGTCTTTGACTGTTAGACTTTTTGGAGAAAGTGTTTCGTTAGAGGTGTTGGTGCAGGTTAGTTATAGTGGACTAAGTCTGTGACCATTGGAATTTATGGATAGGGTGTTTCTTAAGTGGTTGATTAATGAGAGTTCTTGATTTCTAATTGGAGTAGATAGAAGGAACTATCGCCCGGTTCACACTCCACCCACGTCTATTGAACAGGTGTTGAGGCTCATCTCTTGTTCCCTGTTTAGGATGTGGTTTCCGGCTTTCTCTTTTCCAATCTATTCACTCTTACGTAGCCCCCTGCACACCAGTGGCCTTACCGCCTTGATTGGGGTGATGTGATTAAAAAAAAAAAAAAAAAAATTTCTAGACACTTGTAAGTTATGTTTATCTAATGTTTATCTAATCTAAATACCTTTATGGATTACTTAGGAAGGCAGATAATGGTTGTTGCAGATATTTTTATTTAAGCAGAGTCTTTATAATTAATGTAAGTTTGTATATAACTTTGGATTTAGGGGATATAATTTTTCTATTAAATTTGAAATTTTTAATCAGATCATAGTTTGGAAACCGTTTTTTCCATTAGATTTTTAATTTTAAATTTCTATTCTTATATCCAGTCAATATATGATTCATCTAATTATGGTTATGGTTATTAACCTTACTCTAATTATGGTTATAATATATTTATAATTATGGTTATAACCTTAATTTATAATTTAGTTGATCGATTACTTCTATAAAATTCTAAATTTTTGGAGAAAAATTTCTAATTTAATTATGAATATTAAACCTTACTTTAGAATTTAGTAATTCAATATTATTATAGAGTTTTATTTTATATATATATATATATATATATATATATATATACGGGGTCCTAGCTGTGACTCTTGTGGTATTTTTTTTTTTTAGCATGATTGTAATGTTAGCTCTCTAATGTGCTTGCAGTTTACAGTGGTTTCATGGCTCTGGTTTAAAAGCTTGTTACTATTCATATATTTAAGGATCTTAAGTTTTTCTTGAAGACAGAGGAAACATGGTTCCTTTATAGATTTTGCTGTTCTTGCTTGTTTAAGGATTTTCCATTTAACTTTAGGCGTTTTATTTTCGTCTTTTAACCTCCAAAAGTATTTGTAGAGAGATGTCATATTTTGTTTTACTTTGTTATTGAAGGATAAGAGGTGATAGTAAAATCGCTTTTTAAATACGTTCATGGTATTTCCAATATACATTTTTTTCATCCTTAGGATTCTCCACGGATAGAATCGAACACATATATACCAGGGATTTCATTAGACATTTATTGGTCATGGAGCATTGGTTAGGGTTTCTACAGTTACAGAGGTTGTAATTTTGGGTCGTACTGGTATTAGTGTTGGAGTTATTTTTGTTGTGTGCTTTTAATATTTTGTTGTTATGTACTTTAATTATTTTTTCTAAATTATTAGAGCAGTTATGGCTTAGTTTAATTGTATTTTTATTGAATATCTTATTTAGAGGGTTATTTTGGGGAAATGCTTATCTATTGGTTGAAGAAATTTATGTCCCAGCTTGAAGTTAATTGATTGATAAAAAGGAGGGTTATACAATATGATTTTTCTGTTTCTATTTTTGCTTTTTGAACTCCTGAATTTTTCCACAAAGCTAATTTTTGATGATTGATATCTGCTATCTTTAAGGATTTTATCGTAAATTACCTTGTGTTTATCAAATATTTCTTTACTGGATGAGTGTGTGTTCATGTAGCATTCTATTGATGATGGGATTTGTTCGACAACGAACAGTGGACTAAAAATTCAGAGGAAAATTATGATTTATCCATGGGAGCAATGGATTCTGCAGAATCTTCTGATCTGGAAGGGTTATGCCTGTTGTAAAAAAATCACTGCACATAGAGAAATCGATATGAACAATATAGGACTATATAGAGACAATGGACACATGATAAAAAATAAATCTACTGGAGGTAAGGTTGACAGAACTAGAAAATTAAGTCATAAAGTCTTCAGATTAATGTAGTGATTAACACCAAAATCAAGCAAGTAGAATTTTTAGACATAACATGAGACTTAATATCAATCAATTTCCAACCATACATGAAGAGCAATGCAAACCCAATATGTATAAACCGCAAATCTAACCACCATCTATTATCAAACACATATATGTAAATAAATACATATATATATATATATACACACACGTATATACATATACGTATATACATATACGTATATACATATACACATACGTATATACATATACACATATGTATATACATATACACATATGTATATACATATACACATATGTATATACATATATACACAAATATGTATATACATATACACAAACATATACATATATACACAAACATATACATACATATACATATACACATACACATACACATATATATGCATATATACATATACATATATATGCATATATACATATACATATATATGCATATATACATATATGTAACACCCCAACAGTCCGTCCTAACAATTTCCTCCGGCGGCCGTTCTCCACGCTGTGATGTTTGCCAGGAGTTTGTTGAAAATGTCGGCCGAACAGCTGGGGGTACAAGATTGAACTATAAGGAACGAACTTCCACAACTTGGATGAGTTGAAAAGGATGCTTTATTCGTTTAGAGTTAGCCTTTTCGGTTGGGGCAGGCGAATGTGACACACAGCTCTAACTCTAATGGAGATCAACAAATCTGAACTGAACGAAACAAGACGAACGGAGATCCTTCCTTCAAGCTCGCACCCGGCTGAACTCAACTCTTCCATTTAACTTTCTTAACTGACTGACTCAGACAAATTACCTGAATTTATTTAAAATTGACCGGAAATATGGAAATCCGGAAATGCTTTAAACCACCGGTGATAAACATTGGCGACTGTAAGTCTGAAATTTCAGAAATTTCGGAAATTTCGGAAAATTCTTAATGTGTGGTCAAGATACAGTAAAGGACAGCCTTTGACCGGGTCATTTGAAAACCGACCTGCTGAACTGTATCTCTTTATCACATTAAATCAGTGAGTCAACCATCTACCGGAAGAGCAGTAGGATTCAAAACAGTAATCGGACACTCCTGTCTCATACACAACTTTCCTCATAAAAGAAAAAGCGTTCACCCATTTATTCTTCCTCTTTTTCACTTTTGTTAAATATGTTTTTAAACTATTTTCCATCCCTAACCATCCTCCATCCTAATCCATTACAAAAAAATACATATATGCCTAGTTATCGTGTCACATTACCTTCCCCCAATGGATCTTGTCATTTATGTCAATAAATTACAATAAACAAAAAAAAAAAAAAACATGACACGATGCTTCTTCATGTCGGTACGCCATCACCACCAAAAATTATTTTGATCCCCCAGGGATATTCTCCTCCTCTCCACAAACATCAATCATGAAATTTCTTATTAATCCATACCATTTCTTTGTATTTCCTCAACCCATTTTTCTTTTTATTTCAACAACCAATTCCTCAATTTTTGTCTTCGTAGCCGGTGGCATCAATGAATCCACGCAGTTGGTTTATCGCTACGTATGAGGGCCAATTCTTCGTTAACGAACACCTTTTTCAACTTTGTGTTTTGCTTTCCGCTTTACTTGTTCCCTTCTATTCCTGAAAGAGACTCCACTCTTCGTTAATTCATCTCCTGTTACCATTTTCCAGCCACAAGTCTCCGGGCCTTTCCTGCATCACCCCCCCCCCCCAATGAAACCTTGACATGATGAAAGTTTGCTGAGGACGTCCCCTCCCAATGGGGTCAATGGCGCCCGACAAAATGATTGAAGCATAGTTTACACAATAAATTCAAGAGAGGGGTGTTTCCACCCTCTCTCCAAAAGAAAAGAAATTTTTAAAAAATTAATTAACACAAGGTGACAAAATAGTCATAACTCTCAGCAAGTCTATAAATATAGGAGCGATGTAACTGCTCCTCATTATCAGCCTCT